>QNQO01010554.1:0-229811 GCA_003290165.1 Berberis thunbergii
CTGCAAGGCAGTCCGCTTGGAGTGGCCCGAGAGCAGCTCCTCCGCATCCACATTATAACCATCTCCACCCACAACTCCACTAACACTTGCAGCTCCACTTGGAACTGCAATTCCATCACCGAGAGCCGAATTCACCACCGGCACAGGCGCAGGAGGGGGAGGCTCGACCCTAGGCACCAGAACCTGTACGGTAGGCTCCTCCTTAACCCTAAGCGACCAGGGATCTCTTAAGAACTCCTCGATCTTCACCACCTCCTGCAAGAAATCGTTCCTTCCTTGTCGCTCTGCAGCTTCTGCGGAAACCCTAATGTGCAGAAGCAAATGCTTCGGCTGCAAAAAGAAAGAAAGATAGATTAAGCGAAACGAAAGAGAAAGAGAGAAGCTTTAGAGAGAGTGAGAGAGAGATTAAACACACCATGTAATTGGGCAAGCAACGTGAAAGGCCATAACATCAGAGGGGAGAGACACAATTGCAATTGGTCTTTTCGTGTGTGTGTGTGTGTGTGTGTATTCGAGAAGGGAAGACGAAAATAGGGCTTTTTTGTTATTTTTTTATTTTTGTAAGAAAGAAAAATAAAAATTAGAGAGGCGATCGGGAATGTGAATGTGAATGTGAATGTGAATGTGAATGTGAAAACGGGCTCCTCTTTAACTTTGGGTTTAGAAATCGGTCGCTCATCAACGAACATGAAGAAAAGATATGGCATTGGTTATATTATATGGTACCTGCAGCGGGGACGGATTTACGTGGGGTTAAGTGGGAGACTTTAGAAAAAAAATTTGATTTGCCTAACTTGCAATCGACAACGCCATTCCGCCCTACCCCTTCTTCTCTTCCACTATTTTTAGTAACGCCGACAACCCCGTTCTTCCATTTTTCCTTTTCTTTACCCTCTATTTGTTTACTGGTAAAAATGTACTAGCTGAGTTAATAGAGGTATAGCGTATGAAATCACACATCACAGATTTGAACTCGGCCGGTGGCATGAGGTGGGGAGGGTTATGGGTAAAAAAAAAAATGTTTACTACGAGAACAACAACCGCTCTGCCTCCACTTCCCTTCTATCCTTCTCTCTCTGTTTGATTTATTTCCTTTTCCACCAACGCCCCAACCTCTTTTTTCTGCTTTGAAAAAGAATAATGTTTTTAAAGTATTTTTTCGAGATGAATTTGTATATCAAAATCTAGTTTAGTAATTTATTCATAGGATTACTTTGGAGAAATGACCCATTAGTATTTTTGGTCCTTAACTTTATACACCAAATGAATTGACCAGATCAATAGAATTGCATGATGTCGAGTTCTCACCTTGTTATGTATATTTGAAAGGCAAGTGTGCCGCCATCCTCTATATATTTATCTCTTGTGCACCTACAAAGTAGATTGTTAGATCAATTTTCCTCACCCATGGCTTATATGAAGTTTTGTTTAGCAATTGGTTTTTGTATAGTTATTTATGTATTGTTCAAAATTTAACAAAATTTATATTAAAGTACTTAATTATTATATTATTATTAGTTAAATATGACTCATCACTCTGCCCACATTCAACGAAAATTTTGGCTCCGTCATTGTAGCTGCTAATGTGCGCCGGGTTGACTGTGTTTACTTAACCCCAAACCCGTGTGTGTTATACGGATCCAAGTTCGGGTCTGGCTCGTGCAATGGATTAACCGAAATAACATAAAAAAAAACATCTGTTTTGAGTGGTTAATCACGAAATCGCCCCGCCTCACATCTCTGTCTGTCTTTGCGCTGTATTCCTCGCTACACGCATTCGCTCTTTTTTCTTGTAGTCGTTTTTCTTCTTCTGTGAAAAGCATAGGCCGAGAGAGAGAGAGAGAGCAAAGTGGATTGTTGAAAAAAATTCAAGGAAAGGTAAAGTTTCCATTTTATTTTATTTTCTTTTTAATCTGAGGTGAGTAATGGGGCTTTCTACTTTAGATTTTTCTGTAAAAATAAGTCATTTTGTGAGTTTTACTTTTGCGTTTATGTACCAATCTCAAAGAGTGTTCATTTATGGGTTTCTTTGTTTTACGAGGTTTTTGTTTCTTCTTTGGTGACTGAAATCACATTAAGCAACGAAGAAAAATATTGAGTTTTGTTCCTTCTTTGGTGACTGGTAGGCCCCATCTTATGTTATTATTGTATGTGTTCTGTTATAATAACTGCTGCAGTTGTGTTCTGTTATAATACTGCTGCAGTTGTGTTCTGTTATCTGAGTTTAGCATTGTTAACTTATGTTATTATTGTATGTGTTATTGGAAAACAGGTGTGGTGTCCAGTTCCATGAAAAGATTTAGCAGGCATATCAATATAAACGGGCTCTATAGAAATGGTTATGAATACTATAAAGTCCAATTCCCATCTATAGACACAACAAAAATTGACAAAATGAAAGATGAACTAAAACTGATTATGTTTTCAATGTTCAGTAGGTAAAAAACTCATGAAACTTAGTTTTGGTCGTTTGCATTCTATAGAGATAAATACGATTATAGGTGAAGAGTTTATAAAAGGGGAGAGGATCTCCCATTATTGGTGAGAATCAGTTTTCACTTTCAGACACCGGGAAATGTCAGAAGACGTTGTTTTTAAGTTTTCAAAATGTTAAGAAACAAAAGTAACTGTATTTTTTAGAGTCAACATGTCGAAACACTTTTTTTGTTTATTATGAACTGATGAAACTGTTTGAGACTGATTTTGTTTGGGAATCAAGATAGTTTGTGTGGATTATAGTCTAAGTGAAGTTACCCTCGAAGTGCATAGTATAATCAATAAAGAAAAGCAAAGGCAATTCAAAAGTTTAGAACTCATTGCTTTAGAGAATTCACCATCTCGTGCAGTTGATGGAGGCAGTTGGCTCATGCCTCACAAATAAGTATTCTGAAGGACTGCCTGGTAAAAGGTAATAAAATGAGAACTTAATACTATAATTTTATCAAGTTTTTTAATACTTACATGCAATTAAATTAATGTTATGATGTGACTTAGGTTACTATGGTGGCAACGAGCACATTGATGAGTTGAGACACTTTGTCAAGAAAGGGCTTTGGCTGCATTTCGCTTAGATGGGGAGAAATGGGGTGTTAGTGTTCAACCATTGTCAGGGACACCTGCTAATTTTGAAGTTTACACAACCCCTTCTGAACCCACATGACCGAATCATGGTAAATAGCATTTTATGTGATTATTTTCCCCACTTTTAAAAGTCATACTTCAAATTTGTGTCAGATTATGGTGCCTCACTAGATTTGTATGCATGACTCAGGGTTTGGACCTACCTCATGGAGACATTTATCACATGGATTTATGACTCCAAAAGACAGGTATCTGGCACTTCAGTTTATTTTGAAATCTATGCCTTAATCGGGTTGATGAATCTACAGATGTTTCTTCCTTCTTTGAGGGAATTAAATTTTGGTTGTCTGACCTATTGATGTTTCTTACAAACATGATTTCTGATTCGTGGTTTCTTTAAAACGTGGGAGCAGGCTTGTTGATTATGACATGCTTGAAAAGACGACCATTCTTTTCGACCAAAGCCATTATTGTTGTGCTAGTGCATATCCTCGTGATTTTGACTATCCTCGTGATGAGGAAAGTAGTGCTTCTTGGCTTGTTATCATTGTGAATCCTTGTAATTTGTGAATGATAGCCGATAAAAAAAATTGTGGCTAACTTCTACATTAACTTATAATATCTCAAATGTTATTACTTGAAAGATTGCAGATGTTGTGGGTGCTTTTCTAATGATGGACATGGCTCACATAATGGACTTATTGCTACTTTATGATGCTAACCTTTTCGAGTACTGTGATGTTGTAAGCTACGACAACTCACAAGGTTATAGTGTTTAACCATTGTGTACAATACGAATAGAGTAGCGTATGAACGACTTTCTAAAAAAAATCATCGTTGTTATTCCCTGAATGCACTTTGTTAACAAAGTTTAATGCTTGTCACCATGTTGTTTTTTATGTTTATATCTGATGTAGCTTTAATATATTTATATGCTTTGACAAGGGACTCTTGGGCCTTGTGTGGGGGATAAAGCCCTGGGTCTTGATGGTTTGCCAGTGGACTTGTTAACAAATGTTAGCATTTTACTGGAAAACTTATGATGGTTGTGGGGCTTTCAAAATACTGGAATGAAACACTCTTATTCCTAAAATGGAGGTACTTGTGAGATAAAAAAACTATTGTCTGACTAGCTTGCATAGGAGTAATGATCAAAATATTGGAAAAAAAAAATTTTGAATGAAAAGCACTGTTTTTGGATTTCCAAGGTGTTTTTCTCAATGGGGTTTTGGTTGCTAAGATGAACTCAACACTTTGTATGCTAGACTTGATTTGTAAAGTTGACTTTGAAAAAGCATATGATCATGTTGATTAGGACTTTCTCCTTATTGCTCGAGGAGATTAAGTTTTGGGAGAGTTGGAGTTGTATCCTAGTTCGTGTATTTTTTAAGTCATGGTGAATGGCTACCAATGGGTTGATGCAATAATCGTACCCGGGGCTAAGCTAGGGGATCTGTTATTACCTCTTTTACATTGAAAGTGCAAATGTTATTTTGGAGTTCATTATGCCACTTGTGGTGTTTTGTTCTAAGCTTCAAGGGATATCTTGGATCCTCTTCAAGTTTAAGTTCTTAGAATATTTTTTATTTTGCCCATCTTGATGAGATTATATATATGGAGGTATTCAGTGAAATAAAGAGTATGTAGATCAAGGGGTTTTCACTTCTTTCTTTTTCTTTATTTCTCCCTTTATTATGATGTTTTTGCATATTGCCTGGTAGATATTAACATTGGTTTGGAGTTACTTCGAGTATGATATTCTTCAGGTGCATTTTTTTGAATTAAAAGCACTGTTTTTGGATTTCTAAGGTGCTTCTCTCAATGAGGTATTGGTTGCTAAGATGAACTCAACACTTGGTATGCTAGACTTGATTTGTAAGGTTGACTTTGAAAAAGCATATGATCGAGTTTGATTACAACTTTCTCCTTTATTGCTCGAGGAGATTAAGTTTTGGGGAGAGTTGCGTTGTATCTAGTTCGTGTATTTTTAAGTCACGGTGAATGGCTACCAATGTGGGTTTCTTCGATAATTGTACCGGGGCTAAGCTAAGGGATCTGTTATCACCTCTTTTACATGAAGTGCAATGTTATTTTGGAGTTCATATGCCACTTCTGGTGTTTTTGTTTTGAGCTTCAAGAGATATCTTGGGCTCCTCTTCAGTTTAAGTTCTTAGAATATTTGTTATTTTTCTCATCTTGATGAGATTATATATATGGAGGTATTCAGCGAAATAAAGAGTTTGTAGATCAAGGGGTTTTTACTCCTTTCTTTTCCTTTATTTCTCCCTTTATCATGGATGTTTTTGCTTATTGCCTGGTAGATATTAACATTGGTTTGGCAGTCACTACGAGGTCCTAGGGGTGGTATGATATTCTTCAAGAAAGACCCTGTTCTCGGAGTTGATATGGAATTTGCCATTAACAATGCTGTTTTTCCTGGTTTACAGGTTTGGAGTTAGCACCTTTCATTACTGATTTTACCTCAAATATTTAGTAGATAGAGATCTATGTTCAAGTTCCTGTAGAAATTGACTTTCTAATTTACAGGGAGGGCCACATAACCACAACTATGAAGGGTTGGTAATCTGTCTAAAATATGCTCAGTCACCATAGTTTTGGAAGCTTATCAAGGCCAAGTAAGTCACCTTTATTTTTTGTTCAAAGGAGTTAATTGTTGTTTATCATGCCTCAGAAGCTAAGCTATCTTGTCATTTATTTGTGTGGGTTTACTTTTGTAGGTTATATCTAATTGTAAAGCTCTTGCCAGTCCACTGATCAAGTTAGGTTACACGTTGGTTTTCAGGTGGTAGTGATAACCACCTTGTTCTTGTTGATTTAAGACCACTTGTGAGTTACTCAATTCTCTTATCCATTTATGATTCTTATGCCTGAAACATAAGATTTGTTGTTTAATTTAATCCTAATAGTAATGTAGTGATTCATAGTCCCTCAAACCAGTTATCTTGTTGTTAGGTGCAGGTAAGCATGTATTAATAGATAACTAGAAATCATGAGTTGATCACTTACCAAAAATATTCAAGATTAATAATTAAACTTTAACTTGGACCTTGAAGTGTTGTTAAGTTTCCTGAAATACTGAAAATAAACTTTATGTTGTTTGCTTTGAAGACTCTGTAAGTTGTTAGCATAAGACTTAAAAAATTTTGTGACATGGTTGGTTGGTAAAAAGGTGAAAGCTTTGTGCTCTGTTACTCGTTGGAAATAGTCCAACTTCCCGTTATAAGAAACAATGTATGGTTTTGTTTGGTTTTACAAAAAATACTTGTCAGAGCATTGTTGAACCAAAATACTTTCTCCAATATCCATCAGGAAGTTAATTGATCAAAAATATGGTTTGGATTTGGGGTAGAAACTGGGGCGTAGACGCTCCAATGCATACATGTTTCTTTAATTGGGGTTGTTTGTTTGTATGGCTTCCCCTCGTTCCTTGTAATTTTGAGATTAGCTTTGATCTTGCTCTGTGAAACTCCAAACCGGCAGTATGTGTTTTCAGACCTCTGTTATTAATCAAAGTGTAGTTATATTAATGAGACCTATGGGTAGAATCATATGAAACCATTATGATGGGTCGATTTTCTTACCATTAGCCTTTTTTTATTCCCTTAAGCCCTCCCATCCCAGATGTCATCGACTGGGTTCGACCCCGTACCTGTGATACCATCCGCCACTGCTCAACCACTGAGGCCATCACGC
The DNA here is from genome assembly GCA_003290165.1 of Berberis thunbergii. Taxonomy (NCBI): domain Eukaryota; kingdom Viridiplantae; phylum Streptophyta; class Magnoliopsida; order Ranunculales; family Berberidaceae; genus Berberis; species Berberis thunbergii. The sequence continues at coordinate 6,796 of QNQO01010554.1, forward strand.
CATTGACCATTAGCCTTGTTTATACATATTAACAGTTTGACACTCGTATGAAGGGTATGGATGGTGCACGAGTTGAGAAAATCCTAGATATGGGCTTCCATCACACTGAACAAGAATTTTGTCCCTAGTGAGTAAATGTGTAATTTTTTTTTAATATATTAAGAATAGCTTTTCTATTCAAGTTGTTCTCATCTATATTATATCTTTTAATCATAAAGGTGACAAAGAGCGCACTAGTCCCAGGGGGTATCCGTATTGGGACACCTGCAATGACTACTAGACAATTTTATGAGGAGGAGTTTGTCGCAGCAACAAACTTCATTCACGAAGGAGTACAAATTGCCCTCGAAGCAAAACAATTGGCTCCAGGCTCGAAGCTTCAAGACTTCATGAAATTCATAGGATCTCCAGATTTTCCCCTGACGCAACGTATCACAGATCTACAAGACGAAAGTAGAAGCTCTGACCTCTCAGTTTCCTTTACCTGGAGTACAATGATCAATTTTTCATAAGTTTTCTGTCATCCTCTCCTTAAGAATGATGTTTTAAGAACTAAAAGTGTATAATCTATAGTATCAACTTGTGGTCGATATTGTGGAGAGATCATCATCAAGTTTATAAATGTTAAGCCAAAGGAGTATGGTCGAGTGGTTAAGGCCTTGTGGGATTTATCCCCAGGTCCTTGCTTCGAGACCCTCAGGCGGCATAATTTCTTTCGGGGTGATGTTGGCCTATAGGCGGCACCTCGGGGGATAGGTTACGGATCCTATCAAACACCGGCTTGCCTTTCAAAAAAAAAAAAAAAAAGTTTATAAATGTTAAGATGTATCGGGGATTTATGGAATTATCTTAAATAGTTTGATGTGCTTTTGAGATATCTGTTGGTTAAGTTATTTCTGGTTCGATAAGCATCTCCAATGAGCTTCTTGTAGATGGTAATATTTTGCTAGTGGAGGGTGAAAACATATGTTCCCCGAGACTCCATTTCAGATATTCCTTGCCCAGGTGCCCTGAGGAGGCTACAAGGAGTTAATAGCGATTTCAGGCAAATTACACTCATTAGTGAAACTACAAAAATTGCTAATTTGGTGCATTCGTACTGAATTCATAACCTATTGAGAATTGTCATTAGAAATAAAAACAAACACCCAACCAAAGTTCGTTTAAGTCTTAAAAAAATTCAAAACCAAAGAACTTTGATTAGAAATAAAGCAACAACTCGATCAAAGTGGTCTACTTAAGTCCTAAACATGATAAAGAGGCTCGTCCCACTCAGTGAGGAGCAAATCATAAATATCCCTACAAAGGCCCACACCCATTCACCAAATCCTCACTATTTGGATATTTTTGTTAAAAACTACATTTTGTTATTAGGATAGTTTCGTTAAAAATGAGAACATATCAAAGCATCCATAATAAGCCCAAAAAAAAAAAAAAAAACTGAACATATAAATTTACATATACAACCACACAGAAACCTCCAAATTACGATGTTAACTTTACATGTTATTTTCTCCAATTATCCGGTAGGGATAGCACAAACGTCACCATACCACAATATGGACCACCACCATGGACACCATATAGCACAACCACCTCTATTGCTACTATACCACCACCAAGGATTGTGATTTCATTTTTTGAGTTAATTTCGGTCCCATTTATACAAACGCCACTAAAACCACAACCGATACCATTTATATAACCACCACCTCCTCTACTACCACCACAATATTATTGGACAAAAGAAATATTTGATCATTTGCAAATTAATTTCCATGACACAACAAAAAAAAATGTTAAGTAGGGGAAATTAAAATCCTTGTAATTTTATTCTTAAAATATTTTTTCCTTGAATATTTATTTTCCATGAAACCAACATAGCCTAAAATACGAAGCTTGATTGATTTATGAGAAAAACAATATATGCTCAAAGCATTAATTTATTTATTCAGATATTTATTTATCCTATTCTAAATTAAATTTGTGATTAAATAATATAATTTAAGTTAAACGCAAAAAAAATAATAATCTAATATAAAGTTATATATTATTTATTACACTTGTACATAATTTATTACACTTGTAAAGATTTGGGCCAGAATCAGTAAGGTGGGGTGGTTTAGGTACTCATCAGTTCGGGTCAAATTATCATGCCTAATTGTCCATGGCATTTACCATATGTTTATCGTCATGTCAGTTTACAGTATAGTTGTACTATTGTTAGCCACTCATGTATGTTGTAGTTCCACGTCTCCAATTTCGTTTTTGTTTGATACATGTCATCTATGCAAGTTCGAGCTTTTAAGAGAAAATGATAATCTATGTTAATTTAAAGTTAAACTTAAATAATCATCATAAACAATATATGTAAACATCAAGGTGACATACGTGGAAACAAAGAAGAATAATGTAGGGAGTGTGCAAAACACTTTAATAAGATCATACCTACTAGCATCGTTCGACCTTGTGACCTAGCGATACCATCCGCCACTACTCAACCATTAAGCTATCACACCTTTGGCATCGTTTGAGACTTGATAGTGCTTATAATGAGGTAGCATTCAAAGTTTGGTTTAGTAGCTGCCGCCTATAAGTAGAAATTGTTTTTTAATTAGTTTTGAGCTAAAACTTAAAAAATAAAAATAAAAAGTAAAAATTTACGGATTAATAATGGATACAATGTGCCAAACTTTTAGCCCATTTCGACGTCACACCAAAATTCATGTTAAAATTTTCCTTAAATTACAAAAACAAGCCCTGCTTGTTATGCTTGCTCTTAAGTCTTATCTCCAATGCCGGGGACAAAAATGTTATTTTACCTATAAACCATCCTTTCACATGTCCGTCCTTCTCCCATTCCCTCAACTTCTCACTTACTTTCCTCTTTCTCTTTCGTCCGTTCGAACTTGGTCTCGAAACATACCCTCTCTCGCACAATCCTTAGTCTTCGTCTAGGGTTTGCATTTTCCATACCCAAATCTTACATGGTAAAAACCCTAAACCTCGTCTTTTGCTTCTACATTTTAGCTTTTTTGTCAATTTCTTTCTTTTTAGCTCGTTTATGGTTCTTGAACTTCCAACAAAATGTGTTCGTGTCGCTTTAAATTCATTACATCTTCTGTAAAAATTGAAACTTATCCATGTGTTCAGTTAATTTTCGAAGAATAGAAAATAGGAACACTGATAAGAACAAAGGTTTGGTGCTGAATTTTTCTTCTCAGTTTGTTGTTGATGAAATTTTTGTCCTTGAGGAGAGTATTCGCTATAAGTTTGTGGATTGAAGGATTTTGATTACTACGATTGCAGTGATTGGGTATGAGATTGTTCGTAAGAAGGCTAATGTGGTTAGGGTTGCTATAAATACAAGGCTGCCCTTGGCAAAATTTTCAAAAATGGTGCCCCCCTTTTATGTATAAAATGTATTATAAATATCTTTATATTTCAATATGTAAATTTTTTCACTAAATTTTTGAAGCCTAAAAACCATGGAGGAATCAAAGAACTAATAATATATATTCACCTTCAAAATATCTATCAACATAAACTCATTTATATTCAAATTCAAATTACTGTTATACGAGTCAGTGTTTAAAAAAGCGTTTTTACTCGTGAGGCGCTCCAAATCGCAGAAAAATCGCCTCAACTCGGACGAGTCAAAGGGTGTTCATAAGGAGCACGAGTTATTAAGTGCATCTCGTTTGAGGCGTACGATTTTTAAACATGTGCAATCTGATTTTGTTATAATCTAGGTAATAATCTAACGTCTTTGATTTTAGCCCTAATTTCATCGTTTTCTGTGGTTTCTCTTTACAATCAGACAGAGAAGGAGAGGAGCTGAAGGAAGAAGTAGAAGAAGAAAAGAAGAGGAGGAGGAGTGGAGGACGATTCTGATTTCTGACAAAGGAGGAGGGCGATTCAGGCGAAGAAGGAGGAGGACGGTGGTGCCGTGGTGGTACTCTGATTTGCAGCAACTTCACAGTGAAGAAAACTCCATCGAACTAATGTAAGTGACGTCCTTCTTTCCTTCCTTCCTTCTTCTAGCTTCTTCCTTCCTTCTTCTGTTCATTTGTTGTCACTGGAATGGCTGAATGAGTTTGTTTTTGTGTTCATTTGTTGTCACTGGAATGGGGCAATGGGTGTGTTTTTTGTGTTATGCAAAAATGGATGTTGTTCTACAGACTTATGCAAAATGGGCGTGTTTAAATGAGTTATGAGTCAAATGACAATTCTTGAATTGCTGAAACAGTACTTTTGTATCCACAAGAGCTAATTCCAGGCTTATGAACCTTTGTGCTTCATGGGGCATTTTTTGGGCAAAAATGCTAGAGATTTTAAGTGCCGACTGCCGAGTTTTGTTGAATTCTGTTTTTTTTTAACTCTGTTTTTTGTTGAAGCTAAGCCTAATATCATCTTGCTTATGAACCTTTTTAAAGCTAAATATCATGTTCATTAGATCAGACAAGTGCATTCCACTTTATTTTTTGTTGATTACTACGTGTCTGATATGCAACTTTGATTTTTGACTGTGTTTGATGGTGTAATGGATTACTTTTGATTTAAGACTGTCTGATATGCATAGTGATTACTATGTTCTTGTGTTATGGCCTTATGGGATCTGAGATCTTAGCTGGTATTGTCTTCACCCCAATGACAGATAAGTAGATTGTTTGTATGCAGATTGTCTTCATGTATATATGAAAAATTGTCTTCATTTATATATGGATCACAATGTCAGGGAAACATATTGTGCACTATGTTATTCAAATCAATTAAAATGTTTACATTGTTTTCAATCATATAACAAGTGGGTACATCTTAATGCAACTTATTTGATTCATCCAGAAAATCTCATTCAGCTTGAAGGAAGGTGTTGAGGATTTGTTTGGCACTTTGGCTGCTTGGTAGCTGTTGTTGTGGCTGGCTGTAGCCGTAGGATCAAGTAAGGTAAGGTAACTTTATACTTCAAAATTCAGTCTTCAATTCTTCTTCACTGCAAATTGCAACAAATATTCAGATTGCAAAAGATAATACATACATAAAACAAACTCATGTTATTTTCTTGATTTGATTGATGATTGCTTCTTTTATTTTGTTTTTATTTTTTTTTGTAATTTTAATACTTTTTCATCACTTTTTATGGAAAAACGTTTCGCTTCGGTACGCTTCGATGCACCGCTTCGCTTCGGAAAAAGCTTGACTGCTTCGCCTCAGAAAACGCTTTTTAAAATATTGCGCAATAGCACTCGATTCTTTTTTGGCTGAATTTCCATGTTGTGAGCTTCTCGATGAGTGTTTATTTTTAGAGTTCTGCAGTTCAAGAGTTCAGGTTTTCATTGTCAGTTTTGGATGCAATACATTACGTTTCTTGGCTCATTCTAATGTTTGGAACTTCTCTTTTAGTGTTATTGTGATGAATTTACAGTTTGACCTCTTGCTAGCATAGCATTGTTTAGAATTTTGGATATTGATTATACAAATGGGAATCTATCTAGCATTTTATATAATGTGTGCATCTTATAGTTAAATCGTTAATTGGACCTTAATCAGTTCAGGAGTGATATGAGATTTATCAGGATTAATCAGAATTAATCGCCTTAAATTTTATACACATTTGCTCTATTATTCTATAATATGTTTACTACAATTTTTTTTTTAAGATTGATGTATATTGAAGTAGTAGACATTGCATACCACAATTTAAGGTAAATTATAATAAAATTAGAAATTCAATGTTAGATAAATGTGTCTTTACATATTCTTTAGCTTATCTTGTTATTCTCATTTTATAACACAACTTAAGAGATTCTTTGAAGTCCATTGTAAATTGTAATTTACTAATTTCATTTGATGAATGTCTTACAATCATACCAGTTGAAGTTGTTTTGTTTTGAACTTTATTGTTAGTGTCTAGAAAAGTCTACTTGTTGACTACTTGACTTCCACCTTGATGTTGGTATAATTTATTGGAACGGTTATTTTTTCGCTACTAACATTATTGGAACTTTAATTTTCATTTAATACAACTTTTTAATAGTCCTAGAAACTCTCCTTTCCTCTTGATAATTTGATACCCATTTCATGTTTAAGGCTGTGTTTTAATAGCAATCTTCTCTATTTTTCATATTTGAATCTGAGTTTGATGTTTGAAACCCGATTTACTGTTGTACATCTTCATCAAGAAAGGGTTTTTTGTTTGAGTTTCTTTTTTGTTCTCATGCAAATAGAGTTTTTTTTGAAGTGCCCATTTGAAGTTGTAATTGGAATTAGATTTTTGTACCTATTGATTTTCTTATTAATTCAGCACTGATTAACTCTTTTGACTAGCGTGTTTTTGAGACATCTTATATAGCTTTTCAGATTCAGAAAGCTACTCTGCTACTATCATTTGCTTTTAGCCCTCGGAGTTCCGAGTCTAACTTCTTTAATTTTTTCCCTTTTTAGTTTTGTAGTGTAGTTTCTTTGATGTACCCATGCCATGTATTTTTAGTTTGACAAACCTTCTGTCCTACAAAAAGTAACGTGGTATTTATTTTCCATTTGAACCTCTTTCTGAGTGCAGGAAGGTCTCAGCTTACATAAGTGAAGATGCATGTTTGTAGCGGAGCTGCAGTAATGGGTGCCCTTCAACAACCCATTTTTGTTAAAGGCGCGACATTTATTTCTAGGACTAATAAGAGCGAAGGATTCCCATATCAATTGAAGCTTAGTTCGGTGCAGCCTTGCAAAGCTGCTCCTATTCAAGGGAGGTTGATGACTGGTAGGCCACCATCTTCTGTGTCGGTTCGTATACCCGAACTTGCAGGTAACTTTTAGGACACACTTTGAGAAGTAAACAATAACTGCTGCAATTGTGTTATGTTATCTGAGTTTAGCATAGTTAACTTATGCTATTATTGTATGTGTTATTCTTGGAAAACAGGTGTGGTGTCTAGTTCCATGAAAAGATTTAGCAGCCATATCAATATAAACAGGCTCTATAGAAATGGTTATGAATACTGTAAAGTCCAATTCCCATCTATATACACAACAAAAATTGACAAATGAAAGATGAATTGAAACTGATTATGTTTTCAATGTTCAGTAGGTAAAAAACTCATGAAACTTAGTTTCAGTTGTGTTTTGGTCGTTTGCATTCTATAGAGATAATATGATTACAGGTGAAGGGTTTTAATAAAAGGGAGAGGATCTCCCATTATTTGGTGAGAATTGGTTTTCACTTTTTAGACACTGGAAATGTCAGAAGACATGTTTTTTAAGTTTCAAAAAGTTAAGGAACAAAAGAACGATATTTTCTTTAGAGTCCAACATGTCGGAAACGCTTTTTTTGTTTATTATGAACTGATGAAACTGTTTTGAGACTATTTTGTTTGAGAATGCAGATAGTTTTGTGGATTATAGTCTAAGTGAAGCTGACCTTGAAGTGCACAGTATAATCAATAAAGAAAAGCAAAGGCAATTCAAAAGTTTAGAACTCATTGCTTCAGAGAATTTCACATCTCGTGCAGTGATGGAGGCAGTTGGCTCATGCCTCACAAACAAGTATTCTGAAGGACTGCCTGGTAAAAGGTAATAAAATGAGAACTCAATACTATAATTTTACCAAGTTTTTAATACTTACATGCAATTAATTAATGTTATGATGTGACTTAGGTACTATGGTGGCAACGAGCACATTGATGAGCTGGAGACACTTTGTCAAGAAAGGGCTTTGGCTGCATTTCGCTTAGATGGGGAGAAATGGGGGTGTTAATGTTCAACCATTGTCAGGGTCACCTGCTAATTTTGAAGTTTACACTGCCCTTCTTAACCCACATGACCGAATCATGGTAAATAGCATTTTATGTGATTATTTTCCCCACTTTTAAAGTCATACTTCTAATTTGTGTCAGATTATGGTGCCTTACTAGATTTTTATACATGACCTAGGGTTTGGACCTACCTCATGGAGGACATTTATCACATGGATTTATGACTCCCAAAAGACGGGTATCTGGCACTTCAGTTTATTTTGAATCTATGCCTTATCGGCTTGATGAATCTACAGGTGCTTCTTCCTTCTTTGAGGCATTAAATTTTGGTTGCCTGACCTATTGATGTTGCTTACAACATGATTCTGATTCGTGGTTTCTTTAAAATGTGGGAGCAGGCCTTGTTGATTATGACATGCTTGAAAAGACAGCCATTCTTTTTCGACCAAAGCTCATTATTGTTGGTGCTAGTGCATATCCTCGTGATTTTGACTATCCTCGTATGAGAAGGTATGCTTCTTGGCTTGTTATCTTTATGAATCCTTGTAATTTGTGAATGATAACCGGTTAAAATTTTTGTGGCTAACTTCTATATTAACTTCTAAAATCTCAAATGTTATACTTGAAAGATTGCAGATGTTGTGGGTGCTTTTCTAATGATGGACATGGCTCACATAAGTGGACTTATTGCTGCTTCTGTGATTGCTAACCTTTCGAGTACTGTGATGTTGTAACTACGACAACTCACAAGGTATAGTGTTTAACCATTGTGTACAATACGAATAGAGTAGCGTATGAACGGCTTTCTAAAAAAATCATCCTTGCTATTCCCTGAATGCACTTTGTTACACAGTCTAATGCTTTGTTACACAGTCTAATGCTTTGTTACCATGTTGTTTTTGCTGTTTATTATCTGATGTATGCTTTAATATATTTATATGTTTTGACTAGGAGACTCTTTGGGCCTTGTGTGGGGATAAAGCCCTGGGTCTTGATGGTTTGCCAATGGGCTTGTTAACAAATGTTAGCATTTTACTGGAAAACTTATGATGGCTGTGGGGCTTTCAAAATACTGGAATGAAACACTCTTATTCCTAAAATGGAGGGTACTTGTGAGATAAAAAAAACTATTGTCTGACTAGCTTGCATAGGAGTAATGATAAAATATTTGAAATTTTTTTTTATAATGAAAAGCACTGTTTTTGGATTTCTAAGGTGCTTCTCTCAATGAGGTATTGGTTGCTAAGATGAACTCAACACTTGGTATGCTAGACTTGATTTGTAAGGTTGACTTTGAAAAAGCATATGATCGAGTTGATTAGGACTTTCTCCTTTATTGCTCGAGGAGATTAAGTTTTGGGGAGAGTTGGAGTTGTATCTAGTTCGTGTATTTTTAAGTCATGGTGAATGGCTACCAATGTGGGTTTCTTTGATAATTGTACCGGGGATAAGCTAAGGGATCTGTTATCACCTCTTTTACATGAAGTGCAATGTTATTTTGGAGTTCATTATGCCACTTGTGGTGTTTTGTTTTGAGCTTCAAGAGATATCTTGGCTCCTCTTCAGTTTAAGTTCTTAGAATATTTGTTATTTTGCTCATCTTGATGAGATATATATATGGAGGTATTCAGCGAAATAAAGAGTTTGTAGATCAAGGGGTTTTTACTCCTTTCTTTTCCTTTATTTCTCCCTTTATTATGATGTTTTTGCTTATTGCCTGATAGATATTAACATTGGTTTGCAGTCACTACGAGGTCCTAGGGGTGGTATGATATTCTTCAAGAAAGACCCTGTTCTCGGAGTTGATATGGAATTTGCCATTAACAATGCTGTTTTTCCTGGTTTACAGGTTTGGAGTTAGCACCTTTCATTACTGATTTTACCTCAAATATTTAGTAGATAGAGTTCTATGTTAAAGTTCCTTGGAAATTGACTTTCTAATTTGCAGGGAGGGCCACATAACCACACTATTGGAGGATTGGCAGTCTGTCTAAAATATGCTCAGTCACCAGAGTTTAAAGCTTATCAAGGCCAAGTAAGTCACCTTTATTTCCTGTTCAAAGGAGTTAATTGTCGTTATCATGTCTCAGAAGCTAAGCTATCTTGTCATTTCTTTGTGTGGGGTTTACTTTTGTAGGTTATATCTAATTGTAAAGCTCTTGCCAGTCGACTGAACGAGTTAGGTTACACGCTGGTTTCAGGTGGTAGTGATAACCACCTTGTTCTTGTTGATTTAAGACCACTTGTGAGTTACTCAGTTCTCTTTTCCATTTATGATTCTTATGCTTGAAACATAAGATTGTTGTTTAATTTAATCCTAATAGTAATGTAGTGATTCATAGTCGTCAACCAGTTATCTTGTTGTCAGGTGCAGGTAAGCATCTATTGATAGATACTAGAAATCAAGAGTTGATCACATACCAAAACTTGCAGGATTAATAATTAAACTTTAACTTGGACCTTGAAGTGTTGTTAAGTTTCCTGAAAGAATGAAAATAAACTTTATGTTGTTTGATTTGAAGACTCTGTAAATTGTTAGCATAAGACTTGAAATTTATGTATGACATGGTTGTTGGTAAAAGGTGAAAGCTCTGTGTTCTGTTGGTCTTGGAAATAGTCCAACCTCCCGTTATAAGAAACAATTTATGGTTTTGTATGGTTTTACAAAAAATGCTTGTCGGAGTTGGATCCGGGTTTCACATTACTTAACAGGCTACTTAGTAAATGGAGCATTGTTGAACCAAAATACTTTATCCAAGATCTATCAGGAAGTTAATTGATCAAAATTATGGTTTGGATTTGGGGTAGAAACTGGGCGTACTTATAGACGCTCCAATGCATACATGTTTCTTTGATTGGGGTTGTATGTTTGTACGCTTTCCTTGTTCCTTGTAATTTTGAGATTAGCTTTGATCTTGCTCAGTTAAACTCCAAACAGGCAGTTTGTGTTTCAGACCTATGTTGTTAATCAAAGTGTAGTTATATTAATGAGACCTATGGGTAGAATCATAAGAAACCGTTATGATGGGTCGATTTTCTTAACAATAGCCTTGTTAATACTTATTAACAGTTTAACACTCGTATTGAAGGGTATGGATGGTGCACGAGCTGAGAAAATCCTAGATATGGCTTCCATCACTCTGAACAAGAATTCTGTCCCTGGTGAGTAAACATGTCATTTTTTTTATATATATTAAGAATAGCTTTTCTATTCAAGTTGTTCTCATCCATATTATATCTTTTAATCATAAAGGTGACAAGAGCGCACTAGTCCCAGGGGGTATCCGTATTGGGACACCTGCAATGACTACTAGACAGTTTTCTGAGGAGGAGTTTGTCGCAACAGCAGACTTCATTCACGAAGGAGTGCAGATTGCCCTCGAAGCAAAACAGTTGGCTCCAGGCTCGAAACTTCAAGACTTCATGAAATTCATAGGATCTCTAGATTTTCCTCTGACGCAACGTATCACAGATCTACAGACGAAAGTAGAAGCTCTGACCACTCAGTTTCCTTTACCTGGAGTATAATGATCATTTTTTCATAGGTTTTCTGTCATCCTCTCCTTAAGAATGATGTTTTTAGAACTAAAAGTGTATAATCTCTAGTATCAACTTGTGGTCGATATTGTGGAGAGATCATCCTCAAGTTTATAGATGTTAAGATGTATCGGGTATTTATGGAACTGTCTTAAATAGTTTGATGTGTTTTTGAGATATCTGTTGGTTAAGGTATTTCTTGTTCGATAAGCATCTCCAATGAGCTTCTTGTAGATGGTAATATTTTGCTAGTGGAGGGTGAAACATATGTTCTCCGAGACTTCATTTGAGATATTCCTTGCCTAGGTGCCATGGGGAGGCTACAAGGAGTTAAATAGCGATTTCAGAAAATTACACTCATTAGTGAAACTAAAAAAATTGCTAATTTGGTGCCGTCATACTGAATTCATAACCTATTAAGAAATGTCATTAGAAATAAAAACAAACACAGGCCAAAGTTGGTTTAAGTCTTAAGCAAATTCAAAACCAAAGAACTTTGATTAGAAATAAAGCAACAACTCGATCAAAGTGGTCCACTTAAGTCCTTAGCATGATAAGAGGTTTGTCCCTCTTAGTGAGGAGCAAATCATAAATATCCCTACAAAGGCCCACACCCATTCACCAAATCCTCACTATTTGGATACTTTTGCTAAAAGCTACATTTTGCTATTGGGATAATTTTCAATAAAAATGAGAACATATCAAAGCATCCATAGTAAGCCCAGAAAAAAAATAAAAATAAATAAATAACCACTGAACATATAAATTTACATATACAAGCACACATATAAATTTACGTATACAACCATACAGAAACCTCCAAATTACGATGTTATCTTTACATGTTATTTTCTCCAATTATCTGGGAGGGATAGCACATACGCCACCATACCACAATATGGACCACCACCATCGACATCATATAGCACAACCACCGCTATTGCTACTAATACCACCCCCAAGGATTGTGAATTCGTTTTTTGAGTTAATTTCGGTCCCATTTATACAAACGCCACTACACCACAACCGATACGATTTATACAACTACTACCTCCTCTACTACTACCACAATAATATTGCACAAAACAAATATTTGATCATTTGCAAATTAATTTCCATGACACAACAAAAAAAATGTTAAGTAGGGAAAATTAAAATCCTTGTGATTTTATTCTTAAAAAAAATTTCCTTGAATATTTATTTTCCATGAAACCAACAGAGCCTAAAATATGAAGCTTGATTGATTTATGAGAAAAAAAAATGCTCAAAGCGTTAATTTATTTATTTAACTTATTCTAAATTAAATTTGTGATTAAATAATATAATTTAAGTTAAACGCAAAAAAAAATCTAATATAAAAGTCATATATTTATATATTATTTATTACACTTGTACATAATTTATTACACTTGTAAAGATCTGGACCAGAATCAGTAAGGTGAGGGTGGTTCAGGTACTCATCAGTTCGGGTCAAATTATCATGCCTAGTTTTCCATGGGCATTTACCATATGTTTCTCGTCATGTCAGTTTGTCGTTGTACTAATTTTAGCCACTCATGTATGTTGTAGTTCCACGTCTCCAATTTCGTTTTTGTTTGATATATGTCATTTATGCAAGTTCGAGCTTTTAAGAGAAAATGATAATCTATGGTAATTTAAAGTTAAACTTAAATAATCATCGTAAACAATATATGTAAACCTCAAGGTGACATACATGGAAACAAAGAAGAATAATGTAGGGAGTGTGCAAAACACTTTAATAAGATCATACCTACTAGCATCGTTTGACCCTATGACCTAGTAATACCATCCGCCACTACTCAATCACTGAGCCATCACACTCTTGGCATCATTTGAGACTTGATAGTGATTATTATGAGTTAGCATTCAAAGTTTGGATATATAGTAGTTGCCACCTATAAGTATAAATTGTTTTTTAATTAGTTTTGAGCTAAAACTTAAAAATAAAAAGTAAAAAGTAAAAATTTACGGATTAATAATGGATACAATGTGCCAAACTTTTTGCCCATTTCGACGTCACACCAAATTTCATATTAAAATTTTCCTTAAATTACAAAAACAAGCCCTGCTTGCTATGCATGCTCTTATCTCCAATGCTGGGGACAAAAATGTTATTTTACCTATGAACCATCCTTCCACATGTCCGTCCTTTCTCCATTCCCTCCTCTTCTCACTTACTTTCCTCTTTCTCTTTCGTCCGTTCGAACTTGGTCTCCAAACATACTCTCTCTCGCACAATCCCTCATCTTAGTCTAGGGTTTGCATTTTCTAGACCCAAATCTTACATGGTAAAAACCCTAAACCTCGTCTTTTTCTTCTACATTTTAGCTTTTTGGTCGATTTCTTTCTTTTTAGCTCGTTTAGGGTTCTTGAACTTCCAACAAAATGTGTTCGTGTCGCTTTAAATTCATTACATGTTCTGTAAAAATTTAAACTTATCCATGTGTTTAGTTAATTTTCGAAGAATGTATAGAAAATAGGAACACTGATAAGAACAAAGGTTTGGTGCTGAAAATTTTTCTACTCAGATTGTTGTTGATGAAATTTTGTCCTTGAGGAAAGTATTCGCTATAGGTTTGTGGATCGAAGGATTTTGATTACTACGATGCAGTGATTGGGCATGAGGTTGTTCGTAAGAAGGCTAATGTGCTTAGGGTTGCTATAGACACAAGGTTGCCCTAAAAAATTGGGTGCCCTTGGCGAAATTTTCAAAAATGGTGCCCCTTTTTATGTATAAAATGTATTATAAATATCTTTACAAAAGATCATATGATATTTCAATATGTAAATTTTTTCACTCAATTTTGAAGCCTAAAAACCATGGAGGAAAAATAAATGGGCCAATTCAACTTAATGAACTAATAATATATACTACTTAATTTATATCACTTTAAAAATATCTATCAACATAAACTAATTTATATTCAAATTCAAATTACTGTTATATGAGCTTTCCAAAAACATTGATTAAAAATAAAAAAAAAATGAGAATTTTTCAAGAAATGCCAAAATTATAATCCAATTGATTTTAAAATTTTAATCTACCAGTTTAGATTTAAATGGTTGATTCAGGAAAAGCAAAAAATGGTTTATGGACCGATAATGATTTCTTCCACATTGTTGCTAATTCTAGCCATAAAATTATATATCTGAAATTAAATGGGGTTAATATTTATTGAAGGTGGTTGGATTTTGTGTGTGGGTGGGGGTGCTCAACCTATCAAGAACACAAAGCTAGGTACATTAAAATGAAAAACACCAAAGCCAAATATATGGACACAAGTGAAACAAAAGGTAATATTGATAAACACACACACGTATATGCCAATGGATACCAGCTCAATGGTAGACTTGTGCGAATGGAATCACAAGTCCAAGGTTTGAACCTTACCGGTGGCATTTGGAATGGGAGGGGTTAAGGAAATTTTTTTTTTTGTTCCAATGGATATGAACCTTGATAAAGTGAGTCTGTAGTTAGGGATTGGCCGTCTCAAATTCTGTTTACAATTCACATGGTCCTACATGCGCATTGAACATATGTGTAATTGTAGCCATATGCATATGAAATGACTGCAATGGAATGTTGATCCTCTGCTGTTATTTGTAATTTCCATTCTTTGGTATTTGAAGTCTAACTTGCTACAGATGATTAACACAGGAAGATAATCTAGGTTATTGGATTCAATACTTAAAGGAAACAGGAAAGTCAGACAAACATTATACCTCGTTAGTGTTCGGGTCCCACCCAATTCAAACTTTAACCCTCAAGGGTGTATCATTGAATATGATCTTTGATAAGAATTTATATTTTTATACCTTATACGTATTTGTTGGAAGCAATACATTTTACCTCTCTAAAAAAACCTACAACTTTAGGTTGCATGTACATGATATTCCATGCAACGGTCCTAATTTTGTTGTTCGTTTCATTTCCACTTTCTTTCTTGCCAACAAAGTTCCCCACATCCATGGGCGGACCTACTAAGGGGGCGAGGGGGGGGGGGGGGGGGGGGGGGGGGGGCTCAACTTTTAAAATATATTTAGTATATATATTTAGTATTAAAAAATCGATTATATAATGTAGTATATAATATGTTAATTGTTTATGAAAATATTTAAATATGTTTTTGTTGGTGTAGTGGTTGGAGGTTTATCACTTTTAGTAAAAGACCTGAGTTTGATACTCTTCGAATGCATTTTTTATTTTATTTTCAATGCAATTTTATTAGTAATTGCAAACATTAAAAAATGTTTTGTTTAATAAAAAATTATTAACATTAAATAAATGAATTGTTTTTCACAAGTGATATTAAACCCTTAACAAAAAAATATTTAAAATAATAACGATAGAATTCAATGAAATATATACCATTAGCCAACTCGTATAAATTTGAGCCTCATATAAACTATTTTTTTCTATGAAATTGTATTATGATCATATTAGATTCGTAAATTTCAAAAAAAAATTTAGTTTCACCTAGAACTTATCCTAATTATTTTATGATTCTCAATTCTAGACAACCGGGCTTTATAGCCACTTTTTGGTCAAGTTTTAAGTTTTTACATTTTTATCCCTTCTATAGATAATGTTTGTGATTGTATTTTAAAGAGAATGGGTAAAGTTGTAAAAATGCTCTAGCCTGGCAAAAAATGGTTTTAAAGTCTGGCTGCCTAGACAAACTCTTTTGTGATATTAGTTATATATTCTAGTTATTATGCTTGTTTGCTCTTTGCTAAGGTTATCAATAGTGACCTTATTTTGACTTAAAATTGACTACACTTGAATCCAATTTGATATATGCATTGTATTTTTTATAGTTGAATTTTTTTATTAGTTACCAGCTTCGGTAAAAAAAATAAAAAAAAATTTGACTTTACCATTGATAACTACTATTATCAACTAATAAGTATTTTCCATTTCGCCCCTCCTCAACTAAAATCCAGGGTCCGCCCTTGCCCACATCACACCAATTCCTTGTATAACATCATACACCATTTCCCATTCTTTGCTCCTCCCTCCTCCCCCGCCCCTAGTAAAGGTGTCCCCTTCCAGTAAGAGTTCTCATAAGTGTCATCTTGAACCTTCTAGTATATCTCTCCTCTTTTCCCTTCTCCTCCATTTTCTTTTCTGCTCCCAACTCGTTTATCTTCTTTCAATTTTTCTCTCTTCCTTCCTATCCTCTTATGATAATATATTTTCTCACAGATGGAGTATGCCTGCTAACCGAAAAGGAATATAAAAAAAAACATTGTATAACTTCTTCCACCATCGACATGGGGTTATTTGTATAGCTCAATTTTAAGGATGACGGTGGGGGTGAATTTAGGTTTACCTTAATAGATTTCGGAGATCAAAATTGTATCTGTCGTGAATTCAAAGCAGATACAATTTGGTCATATCGGTCTCGCGGATACCGTTTATATATTACACTTACTAAATATAGGGGTATTCAATTATAAATTTAATAGATTCTGAAAGATTTTAATAGATTCTGAAAGATTTTAAAGTCCATTAAAATATAGGGGTATTCAATTAAGGATTTTAAACAATACAATGAAATCTAGGGGTATTCAAATATAGATTTTAAATAATTATTTTATAATCTATTAAAATTATGGGGTATTCAATCATGGATTTTAAACAATACAATGAAATCTAGAGGTATTCAAACAACATGAAATTTTAATGGATTTGTTAACTTGATGGACTTTAAAAAATTTATTTGTGAAAGATACAAATATCAAAGTCCTTTCCAAATCCGTTCCGACCTGTTACTCTCGAATTTCAATCATTCTGCTCCCACCAACACTGTGTCTTCTTTCTCAGCAGTGGAACCAGGTACGTTTCCATCCTTTCTCTCTGTTTTTTTTGGGATAAAGCTATCGATCTTCTTTTCTTAAGGGTTCAAACGATCTTCCATTCTTTTCAATCTCTTTCTGTATTTTCTTTGTTATTCACGGCGGCAATAGAGATCGAAACTTTCAGGTAAGACTTGTTGGTGAACGATCGATTTCTATTTCTATTTGTTAGGGTTTAACTTGTTCTATCAATTTTTGTCTCACTGAACAAGAAGATATGAAGTTAGCTTTACTGTATACTTGGTTTAGAGGGCTCAAGTTTTCCTTTTATTGATCCCCTTGGTTGATTATTGATTTTTCTTTGTAATGGTAGGATTGATTGTTCTAGATGAGTATAGTTTTCAGATGCCTTTCTGTCTTAGAAACTCTACCCTTAAATTCATTGCTTGATAGAATGATTTAAGTGTTTAGTGATAATAATAAAAGTTTTTTTTTTTTTTTGGGTTGATTGGGGAAAATGGTGATGGTTTTCATCTATGAATGGATAGTTTTTGTTATCAGATTTCAGGTATAGGTTTCATTGAAGTGCAATTGCGCACGGAGCACACACCATTGTAATAGATTAGCTTGAGATATCATGCCCTTGATGTGAAATTGGTTTAACTTTCCAACACCATATTTTTGGGTTAGTTGAGTATGAAAATGTCTGTTAGTGAAATTGGTGTTTATGTTTGTTTTGTACAAGAGGAAATGGTTGTTTGTGGCCTGGTTAGTGTAGAAGTTGCATATGTTAGGTAGGTTTGTAGAGGTGAGATGATTAAGAATTTAAGACACATGCTTTGTTATTGCCTTTTCTTTTCAATATTAGTTGAAGATGATTTAGTGGCAACATTTGGTGGTTAGACATGTTCAAGTCTTAATTCAAGTTTTATTTTGTTATTCAGAGAATTTGCAAATATCCCTATCGACTACCACCATATAATCAAGCTACAGTTGTCTTCACTGCGTGGCAGTATACTAGTTTTGGAAGAAAAGTTTCACCAGTTGTCATGTTTTATTGATATTTGAGGAATGTTTTATGATTTGTGTTGATATGGATGACAATGTAGGTGACATTATTTCATAACTTCCTATGATTAATGAAATTTATAAGAATCAATAGAAATCAATAACAATCCTTTATAAAATTCAGAAAATTCAATAATAAAAATCCATTAAAATCCAGTGGATTCTGTAAATTCCACAAAATCCAATCACTTAAAATCCAGTGGATTTTGTAAACTCCTTTGAAATATTTTAAAATCCATGAAATTTAAAGTCTTTCAGACTCTATTAAAATCCATGATTGAATACCCCCTTTAAGTTATATTAAATCCTATGATTCCTGTCCCCAACCCTAATTCCATACTCCTGGTCCCTATCCTATCTATCCACAGAGAACCCTTCGTCGTCCACGCCTCCACCAGGACCACCATCGTCTCCTCCTGCGTGCATCTTCTCCTCGGACCATTCCCTTTCTCTCTGCTCAAATCGACAACTACCATAGGGCAACCATCTATCCCTCTTACCCCCTTCTTCTTCTTCTTCTTCTTCTAAGTCCATTCCCCCCTCTATCTCTGCTCAAATCAACAACCACCACCAATCGGTATACATCTGTTGATGTATGTATGGGATTGGGGTCGTTAGTCTTTGATGATTTGATCAATCACAACAAACAAAACAAATCTGAATTTGAGTTTGCAACCAAACAAGGGAATTCTATGTTTCCATGAAAGTTCTCGTGGATTCCGTGCTTAGGGAACTGATACCTATTCCATGGAAATGTCTTCTTACAATCAAACACAGCTAGTGTCGACTAACCAGTTTCACTTGAGATAATTTCATGTGTTTGTGACGTCTTGTTTGGACCCCTCTTTATGGTCAGGATGTGATTTTTTTTTTTTTTTTTTTTTTTTTAAAATTATGATTATTACTTGTTTAATGTTGCCATGCTTACTTGTTTGCTGCATAATTTGAGGTCTCTGGTTATTTCATAATAGAACGATCTTTCTAACAGGCCCTTGCTTAAGACGAACTTGTGTTGATTGTCACTGCCTTCTAGTATATGTGTGTGTGTTTCGTTTGTTAAAACTAAAAAAAAATTAAAGCATAGGAATCAGTTGATGGACTTTTTAGTGGTTTTTCTCCCTTACTAATACTTCTGTTGTGTTGAATTTGTGGCCTTACATCTGTTGCAGTCTTTCTGAAGCATGACCTTGTGACAATATACTGATTCTACAGAAGGGCCTGTGACTATCTAGTAGCGTAAGATAAACAGTAGAGAAAGAGAAAGTGTGGAATAGTTGTAGGAATCATGAATGCTCCCGAACGATCTGAGCGGTTTGTCGTACCAGAGGGTACCAAGAAGTAGCTTCCCCTCCCCTTCTTCTCTACACTACCTTTATTATTATTATTTTTTGATTCATTTATATGTTCATTTTATTTTGATTGACAGGGTGACTTATGAAAGAGACACCAAGATCATCAATGCTGCTGCTTTCACAGTCGAGAGAGAGGATCACACCATTGGGAACATCCTTCGAATGTATGTATTACTAATTTACTGTTACTATCTAATCTTAATTAATCAAACCTCTTTGTTTTGTTCTTAATCAATGATCCCTCTCTCTCTCACTCTCACTTTCGCGTTTGCCGACAAAACAGGCAACTGCATAGAGACCCAAATGTCTTGTTTGCTGGATACAAGCTTCCACACCCTCTTCAATACAAAGTCATCGTCAGGGTCAGTATTCTGTTTATTTACTACATCACTATCATGTCTTGTTTGTAATCCTGTTTTGCTGCAATTGGGGTTCATTAGTTACTTTTTTTTTCTTCAAGTTGAATTTAATTCGTTGCTTTGTTGTCATCAATGATGTTATCGTTGTTATTAATTGTGATTTGGTTTATGGCTGGGTTTGATTGGTGGGTAATGGTATTTGCAGATTCACACCACTAGCCAATCTTCGCCAATGCAAGCGTACAACCAGGCCATCAACGACTTGGACAACGAGCTTACTCATCTGAAAAGTGCCTTTGAGGTCTGAATTTATTTATATTCCCATCTTTTGTTTCTGGAATCAGAATGGTCATTTCAGTTGAAGATAAATAAACTATCTAATCTGATGGGTTGCACGTGTATAATGTTGGTTTATTTGAAGGATGATGATATGTTTACAATTTACATTAGGAAGTGGGGGTGGATAAATGATTTTCCTACAGGCTGGATTTGAAATTTATCTGCAGTCTGTGAAGGGATTCGATTTTGTGATTTTGTCCACATTGCCTCCAACCAGATCTAATAGTTTTAGCTATGGTTAGATTCTAATTTTTATAATTTGCATTATCTCTGTCCTGTTACTTTTTATTTCAAGCTCAAGCTATATTTGAGCTTTTTCTACCTCTTGGGGTGTTTGTAACGTTTCACCAAATAACTGTGATAATTTTTTGCATATTGCAAGAGTGATAAGAAAAGGAGAGCAACAGATGAGAGAGAAGAAAGCTATTAGTTAGGACTTGGTGTAGTTTTGGGAGAGTTGGGGTTATCCAAGGGAGAATGGAGCTTTCACTGGTAATTTTGGATGAGATGAATATTAGCTTGGAATCTATTACTAGCTAGTGCTCTGCTTGTTGTTTGTTGTACCTGTTGGGATTTAGTTATTTTGCCTTCAGGTTTCTCAACCTCTTTATAAGGAGCCATTTTTATATGTTTCTGTAAATTTATGGGGTTTCATTTGATCTATTCTCATTTTCAATGAAATCTTACCCCAGGATTACTCGGCTGGCTGTTATCACTTACTTTTGTCTAGGGTGAGGTGAGACATGGACCAGTGAGTTTAAGTTGTTCTTGAACAAAGTTTTAGAAATGAAATCATGCCATCATTTTCCATTCAGCATTTGGAAAAGAGGTAAACTAAGCATTGAGGGTCTGTGCCTAGATTTTCTATCTCCATGGAGAACCTTCCGTTGATGGCTGGTTCAGGTGATGATGATACGTAGAAATGGATGTAGTTCAAGAGTGGTTCATTTACACTTTTCTCCTTTACAGTGATTCGGGTTCCGTATCTAGTTTTCCTATCTCTATTGTGGAAAAGGTTAATCCCGTGTAGTGGCTAGTGCCTAGTGATACCTTAATTTCTAGTTTCTAGGGGAATGATAATGGATGTGGGATATGCTACGTGTGAAGAAGGGTTGGAATCTTGTGACTATTCTTTTCTTCATTGTCACCTTGGTTCCTTGTGGATTCACTTCTTGTTTGTGGGTTTGGCTTGGTACTTCCAAATTTCGCTGTGGAGATCTCCTTTGAGTAATTGTCAAGCTCTTTAATAGAAGGGAAGTGCTTTAAATCTTTAATCCATCACTTTATTTGCAATTAGCTAGATGCTTTGGCAAGAGAGAAATAACCAGATATTTGGTGATGTTTCTTTTGGATCACATTTTGATTGATGTCATGTACTCCTTTGCTTAGTTATTAATGTGGCGAGTCACCGATTAATTGGCCCAAATCGACTCGCCGATTTATCGCTATGTATTTAAAAATAAAAATCTAAATTCAAGATTCTCATGTCATTATTATTTGGTCTAGAATATATTGGCATAATACTTTGGATGTAGAGTATTTTTGTTTGTACAAAGTGGTCATTCTAGAAATATCTTCGGCGCAAAATAATACGATTAACCTTCATGGTTAGTGAGATAGCTAGGTTGGCTATTCATGTAAGTCTGGCATTTATTTTGCTTCTGAATGTTTGTCTTGGTAGCTTAGATGTTAAAACAATGTACAATTTTCTTTTAGTTTCTTTTTAAGTAGCTTGGTACATAATTAGTAAAGTTATAAAATTACAAATTTACATCATTTTGATTGATTATTTATTTTTGCAATCTAAGACTGATCAAATTTTAAAAATATATACTTTGAATAAATTGACCGATTAAATCTGATTAATCCCGCTTAATCGTAATTCAGCCTTGTACCGCACTACGACCGCTTTTCGATTTAATTGCATAGCTCCGTTGGTATATGTGCTCTCTGTTCCAAAGGGGTTTCAGTTCAAGATTCTGTTGTTAATCAGGCGCATGCAATTAGGATTCAGTAATATCGCGTTGCTGTAATCAGGGTCATTTTGGCTTGCCCTTTCATAATTTCTACTTTCTAATAGTCTTAAACTTTCAATCAATCAACTATGAATTTCTTATAATAAAAATTGAAAATTAAAGTAGCATAAATAGACTAATAAATAATATATTTGAGAGAAGGTTCGTCATTTGAGTTCTGTAGTTATTAATAAACGTGCATCAAATTTTATTACTTTTCTATCTTGTTGAAAAAGGTTAAAGCTATAGATCTATGATGGACCCTGAGGCCAACTTATGAAGGAAAAAAAACATGTTATAATTGGATCTTTACAAGATGAAATTTGATTGTTAAAAAGTTCACTGTTATCTTGCTAAACGTTCACATGCTGATTTCTGATAAAAATGTCATTTGCAGGATGAGGTGCTTAAGCATTCAAGGGATACTTTCTAGGCAGCTGGTTCAGCAACTTCATGAACATGAACTTTTGGTTTTTGGGTGTCATTTTGCATGGAAGTTCAAACATTCCCTAGAATGGATTTCATCTGTCCAAGTTCGGTTGTATTTGTAAATTTTAGCACTCACTCCATGCTGGCCTAACTGCATTTTATCTTGAATGCATCAGTAGTATTGTTATGGGTGCCATCTGAGTCTTGATAATTTTCATATTTTTAGCATTGCCATTGAGAAATGCTTTGAAAAATCACCCTTCTCTACCCTTATATCCTAACCTATTGGACATTGATGGTAGTGCACACAAATGGGCAAACTGAGAGATCCTTTTGTAGATGCATCAGGAAGGGGCATGTTGTGAACTTTGTATTTTTCAACTCATACTGGAATGAAGTTGTTACAGTTAGTTATCCATTAAAAAGGTTGCTGACCTTGTTGACTCTCTCTTAGGGTGCATTTAGTTGCATGAAACCCGACACAGGTTGTTGCAGAGATGCACACTTTGTGATGTGATTTTTTTCCCATTGGATTGTTTGGTTGTCTCTATTTTATTTTATTTTTTGCCAGGAAGTGTGATTCCAAAGTTTGGTTGCACAATTTATGTGAAAATTACTATTTTGTAATGATTATCAATGTATATCGAGATAGAGGCCAGAGGTTTTCATCAAGGCTAGCACTATTTCACACCACTAAAAGTAGTCTCACACCACCAATCCAAATTTTTTCTCCCACACCACTCCCTTTATTTTCCATACCACCAATAAAAATCCAAAACTTAAAATTTTCTCTCTTCCTCCTCTTCTCCTCGATCCATTTCTTCTCCATCACCACCTCTTGCCACTGCCACATTTCTCCCTCTTTTCTCAATCAAGCATTACCACACCACTACATTTCTTTCCCTCAATTTCTGAAAACATGATATTATCCTTGATTTTGGTTCAATTTCAATGCTCAATTGAGTCTGATTCTCAAGCTTATCAAAACATATCAATTGTAGTACTTTGAGTTACCTAATAAACAAAATTTGAATAGTTGAAAATGTTATGAAATGGGGAAGTTTG
Organism: Berberis thunbergii; assembly: GCA_003290165.1. Lineage (NCBI taxonomy): Eukaryota > Viridiplantae > Streptophyta > Magnoliopsida > Ranunculales > Berberidaceae > Berberis > Berberis thunbergii. Next base: position 30,531 of record QNQO01010554.1, read on the forward strand.
AACATTTTACTAAAGTCACGCAAATTTGTCTGGCAAGGAAAATGGGGTAGGGTCTCTGACTTTCAAAACACAAAATATAGTACTCTGATCTTATAAACACAATTTGAATCACTTCAAAATATTTTGAAATGAGCAAATTATGGTTATTTTACTAAAGCCATGCAAATCTGTCATGAAAAGAAAATAGGGTAGTGTTCCTGATATTTAGCCAACTTATACACTCCATTGAAACCGATTCTCAAGCTCATCAAAAAAATGAATAATGTAGTACTTTGACTTATCTAATGAACACAATTTGAATCATTTGAAAATGTTTTGAAATTAGAAAGTTATGGCCATTTATGACAAACACTAAAACTCTAAAAAAAAAAAAAAACAGAGTCTGTGTTTTCACCCATTTGCATAGAACAATGCAAGTGGGACTCTGATATTCGCAAAGGGCCATGCGAGTGGAAGTCTCACATTCGCATAGGTTTGGGCAAATTTGAGTCTCCTACTCGCATTACCTAATGCGAATGGGTGAATTTTTTTTTTTTTTGGACAGTTTGAGTGTTTGTTGTAAAATGATAATAACTTTCTTATTTTAAAACATTTTCAAGTGATTCAAATTGTGGTCATTAGATAACTCAGAGTGATCAATTTTTGTTTGTTAATGAACTTGAGAATCGGTCTCAATCAAGTGTATAAGTTGGCCGAAAATCAGAGACACTACCCCATTTTCTTTGTATGACTTTAGTAAAATGACCATAACTTTCTCATTTCAAAACATTTTCAAGTGATTCAAATTGTGTTTATTAGATAACTCAGAGTACTACATTGTTTTTGTATTGATGAGCTTGAGAATCAGTCTCAAACGAGTGTATAAGTTGGTCGAAAGTCAGAGACACTATCTCGTTTTCTTTGCGGGACAAATTTGTGTAACTTTAGTAAAATGACCATGACTTGCTCATTTCATAACATTTTCAAATGATTCTAATTGTGTTTATTATGTAACTTAGAGTACTACAATTGTTATGTTTTGATGAGTTTGAGAATCGGTGTTAATTGAGGGTTTAAATTGGCCGAAAGCTACCCTATTTTTATGTTTTAAATGAGTGATAGCTATGGTTGTTTTGCAAAAAGAGGAGAAGATGGGAGGCCGGTGGTGGTGGGGGTGGCGTGGTGCTACTCCATTGTCTGTTGCTCTACAGAGAAGTGAAGAGAAAAGACAAAGAAAACAGAGGACGATGGTTCTCTTCTCACGATTTCCTAGTAACTTAAGAACAATTTTTTGGGTGGTGTGGTTTAGTAGGTAAAAAATTAAAAAATTGCATGGTCGTCTGGGACAATACTTTTGGTGGTGTTAAACAGTGTTTGTCTTTCATTAAATACTAATTTGCGAAAAACTAAGATGGGTCGGTCAATTGTGGAAATGGTAGACTTTGATGGTTGCATTTTAATTAATAATATTAATATTAATTAATATTAATTGTACCTAAAATTTATTATTTATTTATTTATTATTGTCAAGGAGCATCTTGCACTTGAGTCGTGTTTTGCTCATTGATTTGAACTAAAATTTTGAGAAATCGTATGGAATAACACGAAGACCAGTATCTCAAAATTTCATTTCCATTTAAGTAGTGTTCCTCGAGATATATGTTAAAAAACGCCATTTCAAAGATTTTTTCCCCTTTTCAAAGATAAATCTGCGCATGCACTACCCTTTTGAACTGTCTGTTTGAGACTTTTGAACTAGCTTTTAATGAAAGACTCCCTTGGATAATCTCAAGATTAAGTTAGAGTGTGTTGTGCTTTTTACTAATCCGTTTGAGTTGTAATAACAATCTCATCTTTCATCATTCTAATGAAACACTCCCTATAATCTCAAGATCAAGTAAAATTTGTTATTGATAAATCTTGGTTAAACAAATTTGCATGGTGTGTTTTTTTGGGTGCAAACAACCAACATTGTCCTTATGGGTTCTTGCCAGACTATTTGTAAGGCGATTTGTGTGTGCTTCGAATGAGATGAATTATCAATCATAGCCACACACGATCTTGTCTATCTTCAGAGAGTGTTACGATTACATTTGTGTAATTATATTCATTTATAATTTTTTTACTAGTCGCAAGTGCCGGCTATGCGTACATATAATTTTTATTTTATTTTATTTCTTTTATAATTTATAACATGTGAAATTTATTTATCTTTCAACGATTTTGCTTTGAATCTATGTTCATCGAGCAAGTTGTTGATTGACAACAAATTTAGAAGCCATCCTTAATTATTATTTGAGGTCAAAAAATTATTACTACCTTAATCTAGACATCATAATAAGTTTTTGAAATTTATATTTGTTATGTTATTATTTTCGTCCTCAATAAATGTGCAATGCACGTGTTGCATGTCATCAACTAGCGTTGTGGTTATTTTTTCTTGAGTTACAAAATAATTTAAGACTTCAAATAATTAATAATTAAATAAATAAACTCATTGTGTAAGGGTCTTTTCTAAACAATTAGGGGTCGTGAAATTGATTATATTGGAAGGTTGGGTCTAATGTATTAGTGTTTGAGAGAGCTTGACATTTGATTATAAAAGGTATGTACTTGAGGATAAAATGGTAAAACTAAATAAATCAAATGATTATACTTGCACTGTTGTAAGTTATGCGGGTGTCACATGAGCCCAAGGTAGGTAGACATTTGCCCATACCCTAGCCCATGCCTACTTAAGAATGAAAAATATTGCCCAAGACCAAGACCATGTAAATATTTTGAACCCAAGTATGTCTTGGATAATTTTGGTAATTCAAAGTGGGCAGATTTACCCGTTATTACATGTTCAAATGTAATTTAACAAGACATAAGAAAATCTCAATGGTGCTTGATTTGTATTCTAAAAAGGAAGTTTCTTAGCATGGTGGCTAGGTTTAAGAAAATTTATTAAAAAAATGAGTGACACTTGACAAAATAATTTAAAACAAAATATAAATTTTTTTTACATTACTTTGTTATATTTTTATGTGTTTTGGTAAAATATCATGGAGGAAAAAAATCGTCAAGAATATAATCAATTAATCATTTTCTAGTTTATTTTATTGGTCTTAAACATTTTTAGTATACCTCATGTAAAAAAATCTTTGTAAAAAATAATCACTAAATATATTACCCATTTAACTTTATTTTATTTTGTTGAATATAATCTTACCTGCTTAAGCTCAATGTTTTTTTTAATGGGAAAATAACATATTTTTGTTGTTGTTGTTGTATATGAGTATATTATATCAGTATTAAATAGCTGATGGGTTCGAGTATCTTGGGTACCCAAGGTCTTTACCCAAGCATTGCCCATTACCCATAAAACTATGCCCAAACCTTGACCCATGTCGGGTTTGTCCAATTGGGCTTGGTTATACTAGCCCAACTTGCAGCCCTAGTAGTAAGAGCATGTTTATAATTTGTAAATGGTTTCGGGGTTTTCAAATCAACTATGTTGAGGGTTTTGTTATAATTAATCAATACTTGAGGTCAGTTTTTTATTTTAAATATTATGAAATTAGGAGGGTAAATTTGGAAAGTGAAAATGTTCAATTGACGACATGTTCACTGTTCATTTGACCATTTGGTCATAGTAGTTTAGATTTAATCTTTCTAGAAATTGAAATTTTAAACCAATAAAGTAGGTGGGTTCAATGATTGATTGTTCACATTGTTTTAAAGTTGTGTGTTATTTTATAAATTGTGTATTCTTTTATCTCATCTAGGTGATAGTTTCTAATTGGGCGATTTAGTGTGACTTCCCATCATAATGACCTAATTAGGATGAGCCCCATATTGTTCCTAAATTAGGGGTACCCCTACTTTTTGCTCAAACCAGGTCATGTTGTTTTGACTATTACAAAATGTACACCTTGTGCACATGCAACATCCATATTTTCTGAACTACCCATCCCATGTGGCTCGCACGTGTTGTGTAGAAAACACGGAGTGCCAAATTCCAATGTTACATTTATTTACATCCTGTAGTTGAAATAAAGTGAAGATATCACGGTCGTCCAAATGAAAGTGGGTACGAGATGGACGGCTAGAATTAAGTTGTCAGAGAGCATCCAATCAAGCTCTCATCTGTCGATTGGTTTTCTCTTTAGACAAGCATAACTAAGAGAGAAAAACTGAGAAGGATAAGGAAACTAAATGAGGAGAGACATAGAAGAAGGTTTAGGCATGTTTAGATTCGGGTTCGAAGTTTGGTTAAGCAAGTGTGGATGAAATCCTGCAAAAACAGATGAAGTTTGAAACTACCATGATTTGAAATCACAATCGCTAGAAAAAGTAAGTTGTCTTACTTGATCTTCTTCATTTTAGGGTTTGAATCTAGCTTAGCTTGTGAATATATATGGGTATTTTTTCTTTGTTGGTATTTCGTGGTAGAATAACAAGAAATAAGTTTGATTTGTTTATGGATTTGGCCAAATTTCTATGTATGAAAGCTTATTTTGCTATCTTCTTTCTTATTTTAGTGTTTTTATTACTATCCTTTAACAGGATGATGGTTTGGGTATGTTGTCTCTGATTAGGGTTTCAATGTGTCAAACTTTTTAGGAAAAATCATTTAAGTCAATATCTTGTATGTTCGTTAATATCAAATTTGTGTTTAATATAAATATAGAATGTGTTATATCTGTAAGATGTTGTCATAGGAAGATTTGTATAAAAGAATATATGTTTGTAAGAGTATATGTTGTTTTGGAAAATATAGTAAGTTGTTCATGTGAGAATATAATAAGTTGATAGGTAGATACTTGGTGGAAAATATCGTTGTAAACTTCTATGCGATATGGAATGAAATATAGTAAATACAGACATGAATACTACATTGTAGCAAATGTACAAGTATGATAAATATTAACATGTATAAATATTATAATAAACATTAACTATAACCACATGATACTACACTGATGCTTAATGTACTTGGCATCTAGAGATAATGACGTTAAAAAAGCAAGTCATGTTTGTATAGAAGTGAAATTAGTCATTTTGTGCATATTGATGCCTATGATATCCATACACTTAAATAATTGTCCAACGATTATATAAGATATCCTACTGAAATTGCATAAAACTAAATTAATTAGTGAAGTTATTAGTCATGTTATTCATATGCATGGTCATGGTTTTTTTTTGTTAATATATTTAGCATGTAGAGTTAGTAAAGTTTTTGAAGTATGCTTTTAATTATATTCAATGTAGGTTCAAGAAGCTTGAAGGTAGGAAGAATATTATAATTCATTATGTTGGTGTTTGGAAAACTGCTAATCTCAGGATATATAAGTCATGAAGAGTACAACAATGAGTTTTTTTTTTTTTTTTTGGATAATGCAGAAGTTGCTAATGTCGTGGAAGTGTTACATGTGTACTTAAGACAAATCATGAATTGAATGGTTGTTTGTTTGAATTTTATGAATACTATTCGTTGGAGGCAATGTCTCATGCAGACTCAGGCTATACTATTTGCAAGGATAGGAGGTGATCAGTCTCCTAGGGACTTGAGGTCAGTTGCAAGGGAGAAAGTTAAATAATTCAATAGTGTGAATACATCTCCAAGTCATGTGAACACATCTCCAAGTCTACAACCTGCTATGTGTTGAGGTGTCTTCAAGTGTGCAGTCTCCAAGACAAATGATAACAAGTCGAAGAGAAATTCATTACTAATTACCAAGTCCATGGCAAAGAGAAGAGGTATAAAGGCAAATAGAAAAGGACAAAAATAACAAGTAATAGTGGTGCAATACCATCATTCAAGCCACTCCTCCACCTTCACCATGTGATGTTGAACAAACTCCACCACCACCATCATTTAAAGCATCACCACCCTCACTTCAAGCACCACCACTATCACGACAAACATAACCTCCCTCACTTCAAGCAACACCACCACTACCATTTCAACAACAACAACACCATCTCAACCTCCATCATCAATGTTATTAAGAATATATATGTTTGCGGTGGATACATAACATCAAAAGAGCGATCAAGAACCGTGAGGCCTATTGGACAAGGGAGTGGTTCTTACATGCCAAGATGTCAAGCATTTGTTGCAAAACAAATATGTTGCCAAAGTACAACAAAACTGCCTCTATTCAGACCACCATGGATGTAAGGCACTGGCAATCATGACTTCGTAACTTATTATTAACACACTAAATTTTTGAAACTAGTCATTTTTGTATAATGTGAAGTTCCTCACCTTTTTCTGATGAGGTGAAGTACTACACCTCTTTCGGATAAGGTTGTTAATTATGTGGTTTCAATTGAGCATTGGGAACTTGTAGGGTTGTGCGATTGTTTCCAAGTTATGGTTGTGTTGTTGCTTTGTATTTTGATGCAATAGTTGTTATATGGGTTGTCCTTATTATGTCAGAGTTCAATTCAATTGATTATGTCAGGGATACAATCCTATTATTTATGGTACTTAATTGTTATTTAGTTGCTATGGTATATGATGTCAAAGTTCAAATCAATTGAATATGTCAGGGCTACATTCAAAGTTCAATTCAAGTGAATATGGTTACTCTATTGTTTAATCCATGGTACTTCCTTCGTGCTACTTAGTTGCTATAGTTTGCTATGTCAGAATTCAGTTCAAGTGAATATTTAAGTCAAATGTGTAATGTTATTTAGTCGTTATGGTTTTCTATGTCAAAGTTCAATTCAAGTGAATATATCAGTCCAATGTGCGATACTACTTGGTTGTTATGGTTTGTGATGTCAGAGTTGTTATGTCAAAGTATGTGGTTTTCTATTTAATTGCTATAGTTTGGTGTTTTGAAGGAAGTACAATGGACTAAACAATGTGCTCAAACATTGGTATGATAATGGTATTATATGTGTTAGTTACTACTATGTTGTTCTCATGTTGTGATTAGGGGTGGGCATCCCATCCCGATCCCGTTCCGGTCCTGTACCACCCGTCCCGATTTTTTTGGGGTATTTTTGGGATTGATCAAACCCATCCCGATCCCGATCTAGAATGAGATGGGATCGGGATGAAGATTTTCAATCCCGCCCATCCCGAACCTATTTAATATTAATTATTATTAATTTTAATATTTATTAACTCAAAATTTTGTATGTCAAATTAAGTGTGGTACATGAAGTTTTGAGGAGTTGTGTGAACTTTACATCACAAATAATTGTATTATAGTTTAAAACAATAACACTTTCATAGATAACTTCTTAATATGCATAATGATAGAAAATACTATAATATTCCTGAATTGATGATGTAAATAGGAACATAAAAAAACTTACAAAAATAAGACCTAGCATATTGTGGAACAAATAAGTAGACTTAATGAGAAAGTTGATAATATAGTAATTATAAGAATATACGTTTAAATATGCACATAATAATAACTTAGTAATTGCACAAAAATCCAATCATGTTCATCCCGTCCCGAACCCGTTTGGGATGGGACGAGGTCGGGATGAGGTCTATCCAGTCCCAATGATAAAACAACGTGATGGGATTGGGATGAGTTCATCCCGTCCCATCCCGTGCCCACCCCTAGTTGTGATTGTAGTCAACTTGTAAGTTGTTATGGTTGTTGTTGATATAGTTGTTCTGCAAGTTGATATACTCGTCAGTGTAAATCAATTGCTACATGGTAACAAATAGAAACATTCATTGCTTGGTAATACCTTCATTACACATAGGGATAGATGGAAATGAGTACAATCTAATTAGATAGACAACATAAATATAAGCATAGAACTATATAAACTACTCTTTAATGACAAACTTCCTAAGCACGTCACAAAGGTCAGACAATTTGATCTCAAATGGGAGTTTTTTCTCATCGTTATTTTCTCCACCATATTCAATCCATTAAAATCCTTTGTTGCATTTCCCACACGTCACATACTTTTTTTTTCCTTTGGTATTAGACTCAATTGAATCACCAATGTCTTTAATGCCATCACAACCCAAACTGAGGCATGAAGTTCCTACCCATAAGCAATCCTTCATCCAATAGTTCGGGTCATTATACTTGAAACAAACACCCTTTGAAGATGATGAACCGAAATGTGAGCTTGAAACTTGAGGTGGGGTTTTGAATGGGTTGTTCGAATTGCTCACCATAGAGTTGTCAAGCCACCATAACCCCTTGCAAGTAGAATCCATGCATCTCAAGAACTTCCTTCCCTTTTTATTTTTCGTGTTCGCAATCCAAACTCTACGAATGTGCCCCACAGTTTGGCATTAGGCATTTGGTGCACAACATGGATATTTCGCCGTTGTGTGAGTACAATCATCACAAAATTGGCAAACAACTTAAAAAATAGAATATCATCCCCACTGTTATTATGCTAACAAAAAATGTACATCCACTGCTAAAGATAAATTAGTGTTACCCTTCAATTTGCCACCATTGATGCCAACTGTTTCTAATGGAAATATAGCTTGCAAATATCACTTCAATTGCCAAAATATGATAGTCAAGATGATTATAGAAGGTTTTGAACATTACATTCATAGATAGGCTCGATTTCTGACCGCCTCCCATTTTAAACAAAAAGGGTATTGCTATCACTGCAGCTATGCTAAATTTGTGAAATATTGTGCCTGTGACTGAGGATGGGTAGAAGGAGATCTATAAATAGAGGTTTGATGATAAGTGATGGGAGAAACTATTGCTAAAACTGTCCACCAATTGTAGCTCAGTTGGTCGGACATCCATTCTCCTTGTGAGAGGTCGCGGGTTCGAGACTCACCAGTTAGGATTTTGTGAGTTTTCGCCCGATTATTAGGAGCAAATTTGCTCCGCCGTTGATAAGCCTTCGGGTATTGAATGCAGCTGCTTAGATGGACTAGACCGGAGCGAAAGTGAGTCTTCAGACAAGGTGGAGGCGATGGACCGGAGTGAAAGCAAGTCTCTATGCGAGATGGAGGCGACGAGGATATTAAGTGGCAAAAATATTGTAGCTTTCGGGCCTAGTTTGGTTAACCATATAGGGTCAGTCATGTAGCCTTCGGGCATGGATTAATAAATAAATAAATAAAATGGTAAATGACCCAAAAACCAAATTAGATGTTGGGGTGAAGGATTGGAACAAAGTGTGTTTTGGGTCTAGAAATTCACTGGCTAGCAAATGTGGTGGCGTTACTCTAATTTGCACCATATGTGTGAGTCACGTGGGATGGGTAGTTCATGAAATATGAAAAATATGAATGTCGCATTTGCATGGGATGCACGTTTGTAACAGTTAGGACAACCTGGTTTGACCCAAAAGTGGGAGGGTGGACCTTAATGTATGAGCAATATGGGGTGACCCTAATTAGGCCATTACGGTGTGGGGCCCACTAAATCACCCATTTTAATCTATGCACTAAAAAAATAAGTTTAGGAGTTCTGTACCTCTCGCATGCAAAGCGAGTGCTCTACCGTTTGAGCTACATCCCCATGACATTGCAAAAAATTGTATGTATGTATGTATGTATGTATGTATGTATGTATGTATGTATGTATGTATGTATGTATGTATGTATGTATGTATGTATGTATGTATGCATGCTTTTATGTACAGAAAAATAGATAAAACATGGCTATACCAAAAATAATTGAACATAAAAGCTCTCATATCACTAGACCAAATGCCCTTGGATGTCAAAATTTCCCCTCTTATTTTCGCTATCATTTGTACTATTTTCCATCATCTTTTCTTTCACATACTCTCACACACATTTGATGCAAACCTTATATTAGGATTTGTTTGTTTGAACAACAAAAATATTCAATAAGTTTTTCCACATTTAATGTGTGGTTGTAATGTTATGAAAATTATAATCAAATCATGAAATAGTGATATTGAGTGATGGGAATTGGTTAATTTGATGGCAATGTAGTGATGGTTGTATAGTTAACATGGTGGTTGTGGTATGGTCTTGTTGTGGCCATGTTGTAGTAGTTGCAGTGGTTTGAGGATGGTATGGTAGTGGTATTGGCAGCAAGAAACTCAGGGTGTGTTTGATTGCATGGAATCCTATGCCATGAGAATTCATGAGGGGACCCCTATATTTTAGGCTAATTTGAGGTATCACTCCACATCCACCATTTGATTTTTTGATCAATGGTGGGAATGGAAGTCTCATGAACATAAAAATCACACGCCTTGGGGGACTAAGGAGAGAGAAAAGTGGAGAGATGAACAACTTCTGGTGAGTTGAAGCGAAAAGGAGAATCAACCAATCTCAGAGTCGGAGAAGCGCAAGATCGCCATGGGAATGCTCTTATCTTTTCCTACTAGAAATAATAATACCTTAGCTCCTCAAAGGGGAAAGCCATCGAATCAGAGCAGAAAAGAAAACAAGAAGATAGAAAATGGAAAAAAGAAGAAGAAGAAATGAGATATGAAAAAAAAAACAACTTCTTTTTATGCTTATCACCATCTCTTCGTCTAGAAGGAAAGAGAAAAGTGGAAAGACGAACAACTCCTCATTCATCTTTTTATCTATCAACTTCACCTCACCACCATTGTAGTAAAACAATAATAATAATAAATAAATAATAGACACAAAAAAGTCTAGCATATTCTCTTATCTTTCTTTGTTAGATTTTATGAGCCTAATCCGATACTAAAAGGGAATTGGAGAGAGTTAATCTTGGTCTTCTGTATACTTCGTACCTAAGATATATGTGCCTTTCATGCATCTGATTGACAAGTGTGTCTATTGCATCCATGTTTGGCAGGTGATATCCATAGGCTGAAGAGGCTAAGGGTATGGATATATGGTTCGGTTATCACAGGTGTGGGAAAAAAACTGAAACCGTTCGGATCGAAATTTGCCATTCGATTTTGGTTTTTAATCATTCGGGATTTTCGGTTTAGCTGTTTCAGTCTGTTTTTGTGAGCCAATTAACACCCTACTTTCCTTAAAAAAAAAAAAAAACCCCACTTTAGTGTACCTGAAATGTGGTGGCACTGATAAAAATTTATTATTATTTGGTGGTGGCACTGAGGGGAAGTGAGAGTGTACATTGTAGCTGAATTACCCCAAGCTTTTCTTATTTGGGTTCTACAAGCAGAGCTCAAGCACAGTGAGTGAGTGAGTGAGAGAGGAGAGAATGTCGTCTCTTCCACTCCTTGAGAGTGTTTTTACTGCTTCAAAGCAGACTTTACTTCGCCCCAAATTCATAACACTTGCAACCCACCACCACCACCCATCACTTGTAATCGACGCCAGAGCCAGAACCAGGAGATTTAACAGCCTATCTTCACCCCCCCTTATCAGAAACAAGGTACTTTTACTTCTCTTTCATCCACTTATACGGCTCCAAAGTTGTAATTTTTTTGGTAAATAAATTTTTTTTTTCCATTCTAGCAGTTACCCATTTCATGTTTGTATGAAAATTTGAATCGATGTTATAAAAATATTGGATAAGACCTCGAATTCAATACAAAAGTTTTCTTGAATTGAGAGTTGATTGATGTGAATTCTGCAAAACCCAACAAACAATTGAAACTATAGGCTGAATAAAAACATCGGGTTCCATTCCAAAAAATAATAACATTTCATTTTGATTTAATGGTTTTGTGTTTTGTTGTGAAGCTCTTGTAGACATTTTCTCGAACAACAAATGTGCGAAGAAATTTGGTTAGGTTTTTAATAAATTGAGCCACAAACCCCAAAATGTGTTAGTTATGACATTTTACATATATGCTATAGCATATCTTTTGTAGCCTGAAATGCCTAAGAGTATTCTCCAAACATACTCAGCACATTTCTTCATTCCCATATTTTCTTCTGCAAATTCCCTCGAGCTCGTGCTATAAATATGTGACCTTAATTCACATATTTCTCTCACCTCTCAGGCTCAAGGGTAATCGAGATGTCAACAAGAGCTTTGTCCAAAAGTTTCATCTTTGCTACGGTGACTACAGACCTTTTGACATCTTGCCAAGATTTTTACCACTTTGCTACCAAATTGATATAAACACTGGAAGCGTATAAAAGACCACAACTTGATTTGAATACTCAATTTATGTTCTGACTTTCAAACTAAAATTCTGATTTTTACTATGCTTACCATCTCTAAACATTTTCTCTCCATAAAGTCTTCATGTGGCCATGGGTTACATCAGGAAGTAACATAAATTGTTAAGACTCAGATCCATGTCATTGGCCCATTGGGCGCAATTGTAATGAGAGAAGTGTATTAAAAAGAATTAAAACTATTTTTAGATTCTCCATCAGCAATTGATTCCCATCCATATCGTATACATTATCAAAACACACGCCTATTCCAAACAAATCACAAATAATCATTCAAGGGACGACTTAATTGAACTGGACACTGATTGACACTATGTCATCACTGGTGCAGCAAATCATTGATGTTCACTTTCATATTCAGTGAACTCGGTTGATACCCTTTACGTCTCTCTGATACTGAACAACATACAAGTCAATTACTTCAAGTTTTCCATCTAGTTGAACTTTTCCTGATCTATTTCGAACCATGGCTTGACTATTCTTTTCCACGACAGGAATGATAGCCCCCATCAAGAACATGTATCTGCCTAGAGTGTTTCCTAGACTAATTAATCATGAAGGAAAAGATAAAAATCCACATTCTAAAATACAGTTCAATGCACTCACTAATAAGTAGGTTCATTATCATTTTGTTTCTTGTCCTATTCGCTCCTTAGTTCAAAACGTAATCTTCCATCCTCTAAAGTACCTCAAGTTCTTTGGACTGTGATCTATCCTGTTACTTCTTTAAGAGACCAAAAGAAGTTGGTTTTTAATTGTTGTATCATGAATATTGATGATAGAGACACAAATTTTTTTGAGGGCAACGTGGAGAAGTTGGACAAGGTGACAACATGAAGTTTTGGCATGATATGTGGATTGGTGATGAAAGCCTCAAATCTTGGTTCCTTAGGCTCAATGCAATTTGCTCTCTCGTTTTGTTTTGTTTTGTTTTGTTTTTTTTTTTTTTACTTTAGAAGGGTGAGGCTTTTGATGTAGGATATGGAGGATTTTTTGGCCTTTCATTATATGATGTTTAATCATGTTTTTCCCTGGGAGGATTAAATAGGTGGGTTTGGAAATTAGATAATGACAGGGTTTTTTTTGGCGAGCCCGATCTTTTCAAAGCTTGCTATGAATTGTCTTCTCATAAGCAAGCTTCATAATTTATCAGGTTAAGCGGTTTAAAGAAAAGAGATTACGCCTTGAGTTTCATTCTGTGTTGGCTTTGAAGCAAAACCAGTTCCCGCTAAATTCATTCTGTCTCGTAGCAGCATGCTCACTTAACACTTTTTTGTGTGTGATTTTGTTCAGTGTAGTCAAAGCGAGAAGCGAAACGAAATGATGACAACACACTTTGCTTTGGCCAATCCAAAAAAGTGAGATTTTTGAATTTTTATTTTTTGATTTTTACAGTAGAAATTTTGGTAATGAGATATATTAGGATTACATGTTTATAGAGATTGGTTCCAATTTTACAATAATCTAAAGTCCACAAAGATCTTCAATGTCGTTTTCTTTATTATTTTTTGATAGTTACTAGCTTTCAAACGCATGCTTTGGACACACTCATCCACTTTCGGCAAAAGCACAATATTTCCTATAAAACCTCACCCTACTTACAGTAAGTATTGTGTTCCTTCATAGCTATTTTACTGAAAATTTGCATTTCGCACTTTCTTCGTGGCTCAAACCACTCATTCTCAAAAGAGCAATTATTAAGCGCCACATGTGGATTGATTAAGAATCCTTTTAGACGGATTTAGATGAAATTACCAGCAACAACAACCACTTGAGATTTTAATCACATGTCTTGAAATGTTGGGTTCAGCAAGTGATTACCTTCCTTTCCATGGTCTGACAGTCCTTTCCATCTTCTCGGGAAAACCCTTATGCATGCCCATTTCCTGCCATTGCAAAACACTCCACCTAGAAAATTCCCTTCTCCATCTAATTTGTTGCCATGAATGTTCCATGCAAATAACCCACCCACATTTGTGTCTCTGTCATAGATTAAAAAACATGTAATCAACCAAAATTGTAGCAAATAAAAGAGACACCAAAGGAAATAAGATTTTCTTGTTCCAAAGAGCTGCACTTTTGTCCTTTCCACCTATGCACAGTTTTTCTTCCAACAATGCCATCAAACTCTTAGAATTGTTGCAAATTTGCAATAGGAAGTACATACGATATATACTTCTTCAACAATATGTCAATATTATACCATGGGTAGAAAGCATCCAGTTATAAAATCAAAGAATAATCTACTGATGACTCTGGTTAGTACTTTGTAAAACACTAGTGTACTGCATTATATAAACAGTTACTACCCGAAACAAACCCATATCCTAATAACAGTGAGCTAACATAGTTACACATTTGGCTATATGAGAGGGTAATCAACAACAAAAATTGCAAAGAATGTAACCCCAAAACCAGAATGTTTTGGAAACAAAAGGTTGTGGATAGAACGAAGTGATGCATCATTACTGTAAATCTCAGCATATTATGCCATATCTCATGTTCAAACCAAAATCTGAACTAAACCAGATCAAGTGATTTTTTAACCCAAAAATTTCTCCACAATTTAAGTGAAACTGAAATTTTGATTTTTCTAAAATACGATATTCAGTCTTGAACATTAACTGATGGTGCACTCATACAGTGGGTTTGTAGTTTTTATTCTATAACTTCATAGGAAGAGAGACATCGCGTGTACCATCGCAAAGTTAGTGCCACAGAAGTGAGAGAAGTTTTAAAAAGAATGAAGACATGGAAGACAGTTGGACCGGATGATAAACCAAATGAAGCGTGAAAATGTCTGGGAGAAGTTGGGATTCAATGGCTAACTAGGCCATTTAATAGAATTTTGGAAACTAGAAAAATGCCAGATTTGTGGAGGCATAACATTGTGGTATCAATTTATAAGAACAAAGGGGATATTTAGAACTGTTCGAAGTATAGAGGGATAAAGGTTATGAGTCATACGATGAAACTTTGGGACAAAGTTATAGAACGAATACTTAGGAGTTTAACCACGATTTTGGAAAATCAATTTGAATTTATGCCGGGTAAGTCTTCTACGGAAGTCATATTCTTGCTTAGGCAAATTATAGAAAAATATCGAGAGAAACATAAAAGTTTGTATATGGTTTTTATTGATTTGGAGAAAAGCTTATGATAGGGTCCCCAGGGAGTTAATTTGGTGGGTGCTTGAAATGAAGAAAGTGTCTCAATGTTATGTTAATGACTCTCAATGTTATGTCAATATCATTAAGAATATGCATGAAGGGGCAGTAACAAGTGTTCGCTCAGTGGGTGGGATGTCCAGTAAATTCCTAGTGTTAGTAGGACTACATCAAGGGTCGGCCTTAATTCCATATCTCTTTGCTTTGGTCATGGATGAGTTGACGAGTCATCTGCAAGAAAATGTACCTTGGTGCATGTTATTTGCATATGATATTGTCTTAATTGATGAGACTAGTGAATGTTGAGGTCAGAAATTTGATAGGTGGCGGGAGGCTTTAGAGAGTAAGGGTTTTAGAATTAGTCGTTCGAAGGAGTATTTAGTATGCAACTTTGGTTGTGAATCACGAGGGAGGAGTAATGCAATTGAAGTTGAAGCCGTGGAGGTCCCAGAGTATGAAACTTTTCGATATCCAGGATCTATAATTTTAAAGAATGAGGCTATTGGAGAAGAAGTAGACCATATGATTAAAATTGGTTGGTTGAAATGAAAAATGACGCCAAGAGTATTATGCGATAGAAGGATGTCTGCAAGGATAAAAGAGAAATGCTATAAGACAATTGTTTGACCAACCATACTTTACGGTTTAGAATGTTGGGCTACTACGGGACAACATACGTATAGGATGACAGTAACAGAAATGCGTATGTTAAGGTTGATGTGTGGTAAAATCCGTAAGGATAAAATTAGGAATAAAATAATTAGGAGATACTTAGGTGTATAGCCCAATGAGGACAAAATTAGGGAAAAACATTTAACTTGGTTTGGTCACGTGCGGAGGAGACCAAACACGGCGCCAATTAGAAAAGTGTCTTGATTGACAAGTTAATGGAGGGTGTAGACGGAGCGGATGACCGTTGAAAACTTGGATGAAGGCGGTGAATGAAGATATCCTTGACCTTAGATTAGGTAAAGATATGTGGAAAGACCGCATTGCTTGGAGAACCAAAATCCATGTAGCCGACCCCGAAAATATCGGTAATGAGCTTTGATGATGATGATGATTCTACAACTTCAAAATAGAAAAAAATGAGACAAAAAAATTCGATTACTGACAAATTTTGCATCGGAAGGATGCGTTCCTTCATCTTTAGGAAAGAGAGAAATGGTAAATAAAGACATTCAACTTTAAAAAACATAAAAGAAGGGTTACGAAAATTCGTCCACTCCATTCATCATCATCTTCTTAGAAGAATTGGAATACCAGATTGACATATCAAAGAAAGTGAAGTGAGAAAATCAGAGAGACTAACTGTAAAAAATGCCAGATATTGGATTACCAAAGAGATACCGTGCACAACTAAAACTCCAGTGGATAACTGAATGCAAAATTCTCTAATTTAATTTTTGATCTGGATAGTAATTGAGAGAGATACAACTCTTTCAAGGGGTGAATACATCCTCTTTTGAGATTTTTAAAAAAAATTTATGATCTCTAGAATGTTGTTAAAGATATTTAACGGATGGGATAATGGACTTTTTAATTCACCAAAAAAAGGCATGAAATATGTTTTTACATATTAACAAGGATGCATGGACACGGACACGACACGACGACTCGACAATTTTCAAAAAATTAGGACTCGGCGACACGATGAAACTGTCAAACTTTACTTTTTATAAATTTTTATTTTTTAATAACTCATATGAGCATAAACAACAACCTAGAGCTTAAAATTATATAAATTTTTTACTTTTGAAGCTGGAAGATCAGAGCTTAACAAGAGAAATAGAAAAATTTACAGAGATGCTCGGATAGTTAAAATTTATTGGGGAGTGTATCTAATTTACAAATTGTTTCAAAATAGTGTGTAATTGTGTATCTAAGAGTAAATTAGTCATCAGAAACAGATAAATCAAATTACAGAGAAATTATATAGCAAAATACCCTTTTTTGTGTGTATTGTATCTAATTTAAAGCGAAGGAAGAAACGACATTGATGACGCCTGATGTACCATCAAATGAAAATGTCAGTCAAGAACCCTCAGATTGAGTACAGCGTGAAAATGTGCTCTAATTGAAGCAACCCCTCTTCTCGATTGAAGGAATCAAAGAATTGGCAATTGCAATTGAGTGCAGTAGAACTGATGTTTCTTCAAGAACTACTTTTGAAAACCAACAGAGAAAAATATGAAAAAGAAAAAAACCAAGAAAAATAGGAAAAAAACATTGGCTGTGTCGGAGCCGTGTCCTGACCGTGTCAGTCTCAGTCAACGTGTTTTGACCGTTGACTGCATGTCGAATACGTGTCGGGTGCGTTTCGGACGCGAGTCCGTGTCCGACACGTATCCGACTCTCAAAACGGGGGTTTTTCGAAGAGTCTGTGCATCCTTGCATGTTAACTTTGTTACTATTACATATATTTTCACACCATATTTAAACCTATATCAAATATCCAAACTTAAATAAAATAATACTAATGATAGCAATAATACGAATAATCTGAACTATACAACGTCCCTTCCCCAAATGAACAGTGAAGATGTATGTCTTCTACTCAAATTTTGTTTTTCGTTTTGCCATCTTTTATTATTAATAATTACATGTGAAACCAAATTACCAAAGAACAGTGTTAGGGGTATTTTTGACTTTTAATTGAAAACACTATTACACATTTGTCTTCAACCTAATTTATAGTTTCGACAATGTCCTCCCAACTTCATGATATTTACAAAAACAAATCAAAACGTGGTAAAATGACGAAGGGTGTTTCTGTCTTTAAATTAAAAACACTATTAAATTTTTTGACACTTTTGCCTTTCCAAATTTAGATTATTTATAATCAAACCCAACATCTCTCAATAATCATTGATTATAACTAAGCCCTCCATTTATCTATAAATTAAAAACAGGCCTTTCTAACTTTTGGATTTTCCCATTTTGCCTTTCACATTTCATAATTTTTACAATCCCAACGAGCTCTTTTAAACATTAATATATTATATCTAAGCCCCTAACATAATTTATTTTAAGCCCCTAATTATCTATAAATTATAAAAGGGCCTTATAAGCTAACTTTTTTATTTTCCATTTTGTCATTCATATTTCATATCTTTACAATCAAAACTAGTGTCTCTGAAAAATTTATTAATTATACTTAAGACCCTAATATAATAATTTATTTGAAGTCCTCTAATTATTTATAAACTATACATAAACCCTTAAAATAAAATAGTATTGAATATATGCGCACGTAGAGCGCGCCCACCCCTAGTAATAATAATAATAATAATGGATTTTTTTATTCACAAAAAAGGCAGAAAATATGATTCATATATTTACCCTATTATAATTACATAACTTTACACCATTTCATCCTATCACATTTGATCCCATCTATTTGTTTTCAAATTCTAGTTTTTGCTTTTCTTCACTGCTTTTTTCATACATTATTTGTATATTTGTGATATCATCCTTTTGTGCTTCATTCTCCAATTGATCCAACTTCGATTGCCTGTCCTCCAATAACATTGAAATGTAATCTTCTATTTTGAAATCAAGGATTCCTTCCAAATTCTGGATTAGTATCTTTGTTGCTGCATCATATACCCCAGTTTATGATTCTTTTGGTGGCCTGTTTTTCCTTCCATCGTGATATTCAATTTCAATCCATGAAGTGAAATACACTTCATTTTCCCTCATTCCACTCTACTCCTATGTTCCATAAATGGCTGGTAGAAATTCATATTGGCGTAGTATTTCATCCATCATTGTTGTGAAGGAAATGTTGATTATATTTGAATACATTCTTGTCATTCCTACATGTAGAAAAATATTTACAATAACATTTAAATATGACAAATACATATGATAAAAACTAATCGGTAGTTGTGATGAAATTCTGAAAACACTTTGAAGGCTTGATTCTAAAAAATAAAAACATCGGAGATGATTAAAGTAATAGATCTAATATATAAAACTGGAAACAACATAAAAATAAAGTGATAATAAATTGCGTATCTATACATTGAAGAAACTAAAAAATAGTCTATAGAAGATGGTTTAAATTTGTGAATGGTAAAGTGCAGCAACTGAAAGACCCAAATCAAAGTAACAGAGAATTGAAGTTATTGAAATTTACCTCACAATACCAATGGAAATAATAACCAAATAACCACGTCTACACCCAAGTGACAGAGTATAACAACCACAGTGAACACCAAGCAATACACTGTAAGCACCAAATCTAACAACGTCTGAATACCAAACAAAAACCATTGAATAACTTGGTCAATATGTAGAAAACACCATATTAATTGGCCTCGATTGCCCTCTTCTTAATTCCAACCACAGTGAAGACTAATATATTAAGCAGAAAATCACAAACTCGGTGAAATCCAATAAATTGAAGCATCGATTGAAATATTGAGAGAATTAGAACCAAAAAAAATCTTGGAGAGAGCAAATTGAACACCCACAAAGGGTTGTATAAATAATAAATTGAACCAAATTGCAGTGGCAAATCTGAAGAAAGGGTTTCTACAACACCACCAGAGAGATCTGAAAATCAGAAGAGAGATTAAAGTACACAACACCACCAAAATCTAAAAAGAAGAGAAGAAAGCCAATTGAGAAAGGACCAATCGAAGAAGAAAGTCAATCGTTGTTGAGAAGAAGATTGACTTAGAAGAATGCCAATCCTTGTTGAGTGAAGAGTGATCGAAGAAGCAATCCTTGTTGAGTGAGAAAGCCAATTGTTGTTGAAAGAGAGAAGAAAACTGATCCCAGAAGAAAGTTAATCGTTGCTGAGTGATAAAGAGAATCACACTTTGTGCCGTTGTGCTAGACTTTGGAAACATTTATAATGAAAACATTTAATAGGTGTGGGGAGTTGTGATGCTTAGACTTTTCATCTCAATCGTACACTTTTTCAAGTGAACTACACCTCTCAGCTCCTTAACAAGCCTTTTACTTTTTATATTATAGATTTTCAAATTATTAGCAAACAACTATATTTCTAATTTGCCTTATAGTATACTAATATATGAAAATCTCTATTAAAATTGTTAGTTACTGAGATATCTTCAAACATATTTAAAACTGCTTACTTATTTTTTTCTTACTTTTATTAGATGATTGAATTGATTGAGAATTATAGATGAAATTTGAATAAGTAATATAGTGAAAATTATATAAGAAATTACATGCCTAGTTATCAATAATGTAACATTTAACTTTAATATGCTATTTAAAAGCGTAAATGTAAGTAAAGTGCATTCATTTGCATTTAATAAAATTTATTATGATTTTTTTATTACGTTCATAAAGCGCTCACTTCGCTTTTCGCTTAAAGTGGTAAGAGAAGTCTTCGCTTCAACGCTTTGACTACCTTGATTTTGATAAAGATGCCTCACATTTTCCTTATTTTCATTCCACGAGAGAGATTGGAATCACTTGGCTTCATTGTTTGGGGCAGCTCGCATTCCTACCTCATTAATTGTGGAAAATCTTTGTGTGTGCCATTTGTTGGTTACATGGAAAGAAAACAAATAGATAATAACATCTCTAACAAAATCCTCGAGTGCGTTGATGGAAATGTTGAGTATAGCTTGGTTTTCAGATTCTCATTATCCGAGTATAGCGGTGGTGGTTGTGTATCTATATGTCGATTGCGTATACTCTTAAATCTAATTGTTAGGGTAGCCTAGGCTGGTAAAGAGATTTAACTTTAAAGGGGGAAACATTTCATCCTAGTGAAACAAGTTCCCCCTGAGCTCTTTGTGTTTAGATAAGGAATAATTTTATTGGATGATCTTGCTGTGGTAAAAGTTGATCAACACAAGACACTAGTCTTACTCAGTAACTCTAATCTAGGTTCACTGTCAACTGTTCCACAATACTTATGAGTTTCTTGCAAGAAATTAATTGACCACATACATGAAAGACTCACGAGGCAAACTAATCAATTGTTTGACTTGACGGAAGAAAAGGTGCACTGCGTTTAGTCCTGTATTATCTGAGACGCAACATCATAACTCTGTCCCCGTCTCAAACTAATCAATTGTTATTGTCATTATTATTATATTGTTCAATAGAATGTGAAACATGTTTTCTTTGCCCCTGTTCTAATGATCACTTAGGGAATTTTATTTTTAACCAAACACCCCTTAGATTAGATAACTTATTTCATTTCAATCGTTTTTATTCATAGCATATTTCACATTTGCTATGTGGCAGGTTCATGGAAGATACAATGGTTTGAGTTCTCTCATTCTGAGTTCTAGAAGACAAAGATTGCATTCAACTGGAGATACTAGTTCTGCTGTCTCTTGCACAATTAACATGAGTGCTGGGCAGTCTGATAGAGCCTGGAAAAGACTCTTTGTGGACAGTGTCATGGATGAAATAAAAAAAGAATGGGAAAGACTTCCCCAACTAGTCAAAACCTTCCCTTGGTTTAAAGCATTGAAGAAATTCATTGGCCTCATCCTTGGTCTTGTTTTCGCAGTCGTTAAATACTTGTCTGTACATGTACTGGCAGTTACCACACTGAGTGGTTACTGTGCACATGAAAGGAAAATGCTTATTCTACCCATCTCAGTACTTGCTGGTGCCACTGTTGCTGGGAATTGGAACGACATGTTCAAGGTAATGCTAATTTATTGTCTCTAGACTCGAGTCTTGAAAATGTATACAGACTTTCTGTAGACTTGAGGTTAATTTGACCCATTAGGCTTCATCCCATACTTGGTCCAGTGTCATACTGTTACATATGTTCACATGCAGGCCGTTGGTCTTACCATGTCCAGTGTGTATCTTATTCAAATATCGTACTTATTCTATTTGAATGTAAGGAATCACATTGCTTTGAAATTGGGTCTCTTTCGATCATCCACTCTGTTGGTTATAGTTGGAAATACTCTAGGATCTTATGTTGTGACCAAGTTAGCAGAAGATGGTAGATAACTCGCTTTTGTATTTTGTTGAAGAAATATGACTTACAATACTATGAATTGCTTAGCAATAGAATCATAGAAATATGATACTTTGTGATGATACATAAAAATGATCACACCCCAGAGTTGTACATGTGTCACGATGATCTCGATGAATTACGGCCTCAAGCATCAACCCAACACTAATTCGGCCTAAGCGGTTCTAAGCTCGCCAGGCAGACTCGAACTCTCACAGCATGCTAGGCCCACACATCTCACAGCTATCTTTAATACCCGTAAGCCCTATTCAAGCAAGTATCTCGATGATCAGCTTCGGACGGACAACTACAACTGCTTTCTGCTTCCAACTTGGAAGCAAACACCAGAGTATCTTTCACACAGGGAAATTCCCTTCTACGGATTGCTCTTGGATTGAGAACTATCTCCTACGTATCTAGGAGCACAGAGCTAACAGAGAATTTCCCTTCAATAGCACGACTCCTAATTAGGGATGGATCTCCACGAAGATTTCCTTCCTAAACTACGCCTACGATGGCCTGGTACAACCAAGACTCTTTGCACTATAAATAAGACATGAGGTTGATAAACTAAGGTACGCTACAAATTCTCTGTTATAGCATTACACCTTCCTCAGAGTCTTGTTTGACTTTAGCAACGGAGTGCCATCGGCCACCCCACGATGGTCTGTGGCTCACATGCGTTATTTGTGCAGGTCAGCACGACTAGGTCAAAGCAGGGAGCGAAAAAAAATTGCATCAGTTTGGCGTCGTCCGTGGGGACGACATAGTTCTTAACTTTACATCAATCGTCATTTCCTATCAAAACCCAGAGAGATGATGATCACCAGGTCACGCGACAACGGAGAACCAGAGGACATGTCCAACGCTCAGGTAGTCCCTATACTACCTCATTTCGCAGTTCCTGTCGTGCACGGGCAACCAACTCAGGCTCTCGCGCCAACGACAGTAACGATGGACCCAGTATCGATGTACTGGCATCTCAGATACAACAGATCGCCAAGGCAATGGAGACTCTTACACGACAGAATCCACCACCTGCTAACGGAACGAAGACTAGAAGCAGCACGAACCTCTGCCTCCAGAAAATGATAGGGAGCAAGCGCAGGAGAGCCAGACCCCGCTAGTTATCATTGGATTAAGGGAGGCTGCGAGGCTTACGCTGTGCTCACCGCCAGGACAGAGAGGCTCGGCCCTAGGAACCCCTTCCGCAGAGGGGGCACATGATCCGGACGTATTAGATCGCCTCTCCGTCCCACCATTTGTGGACCGGATAATGAACGAGGCTTTTTCGAGGAAGTTTACTACACCGAAGCTCGACTCCTACGTCGAAACCACCGATCATTTAGATCATCTGCGCCATTACCAGCACGTAATGGCCCTCAAAGAAGGATCTGACTTCGTCATGTGCAAAACCTTTCCCACCAGTCTAAAAAGCTTTGCACTGACATGTTTCACAGCATTCCATCGAAGTCAATCGACTCCTTTAAAACATTGGTGAAGAAATTCCTAACACGTTTCGTCGAAAGCCAGCGTTTCAGAAAAGGCCTGCACTACATACTCTATTTAAGGCAGAGGTATGGCGAGACGCTCCGAGAATATGTCACGCGCTTTAACAATGAGTTAATCCTCATCGACGAGTGCATCGACGATACAGCCGTGACGGCCTTCATTGCGGGCCTCGGAGAGGGAAAGCTTTTCAAGGACCTCACTTTGGAGCCCCCTCTGGACATGGCGGAACTCCTCAAGTGCGTCCAGAGACACATCACCCTGGAGGAGTCAAGGACCGCTAAAAGAAAAATCGAAGGCGACAAGAAGCCCTCCTCCCTTAAGGATAAGAATGACGAAAAGAGAGAGGAACACAACAAAGGAAGTGCAATGACAACATGTAAGACCCTGGTCCGTCAGGCCGGAAAAATCATCAAACTGCGTTGAACCGTGACACCCCTAAGCGCTAGCCTGTCAGACGTACTTAACTCCATGAAAAGCTGGGAGGAACTGAAGTGGCCCTCAAAGACATGTGGAAACTCCTCCAAGCGCGACAACGGCAAATACTGCACGTACCACAAAGAGGGCGACCACAACACCAACGACTGCAAGAGTCTGAGTTATGAAGTTGAGTACTGGATCCGCAAAGGAAAACTGAAAGAGTTCCTGAAGTTTGAAAAACCAATGGAACAGACAAAGGACAAGGGGAGTCGGTTAAAAAAATATATAAGGAGACTCCACGGATAATATACGTCCTTCATGGAGTCGGATCAAGTGAAAGTCAGTCATACAAGTCTCGCAAGTGGACACTACTGAATATGTGGACACAATCCGCGG
The DNA here is from genome assembly GCA_003290165.1 of Berberis thunbergii. NCBI lineage: Eukaryota > Viridiplantae > Streptophyta > Magnoliopsida > Ranunculales > Berberidaceae > Berberis > Berberis thunbergii. The sequence continues at coordinate 55,042 of QNQO01010554.1, forward strand.
ATGAGGACAAACACTTCACCACTCACGGGTTCAGAGCCCCATTCCCACCTTGACATTTACGAACAAGGACCTCGAAGGAGTTCGAGCCCCACACAACGATGCCTTAGTCATCTCGGTCTCCATAGCAAGGTGGGAAGTTCACTTAACTTTATGTTCTACAACGCTTTCCACAGCATGGACCTCATGGAGGAAAACCTGATGTCTTCAGAACACCCGCTGATTGGATTCAGCGGGGAGAAGTCCTGCCCCATTGGAAATATAAGGTTGGCTACGGTAGTAGGAGAGTCGCAGCTCAGGAAAGTCCTATTTCCGGACTTCATGGTGGTAGACGCACCGTCATCCTATAATCTCGTCCTGGGAAAACTTTGGCTCCGTCAGATGGAAGCAGTGGTCTCCACCCATCACTAGTGTGTTAAGTATATTGCTAACCACTCTGAATGAACAATACGTGCAGACTAACCTACGACACGAGGTTGTCACTACGCCGCATTGAAACAGATAGAGTGCTCCCAAATTCAGCTACATCATGTAGAGCAGCCTGACCCAGTTCATGGCCAAAAGACGATAGACGTCTTTTTTGAGCGTACATGAGCAATAAGCTCTTCTGCTTAGCAAGTCGAAAAGGCCATGGTAAGCAAAAACACATCCCCCCGACATTTCGCAGTGCGGAGATCCACCCCTCTACAAGGTTTACTTTTCAGTAACCTATGTAACGCCTCAACAGTCTGCCGAATGACCCGTGAGAGCAACTCGAATTCACTTCAAGGTCATGATCAATTTTTCTCCGTCAACAATTAGCTTGCTTTAAGTTATTTATTTCCCTATCCATAGTCAATATTGAGTTTTAGTTCTTAAGGGACTCATGTGATTTTCAATCATTTAAGAAATAAAAGGAAGAATCACAGAAACAAACTCTATTGATTATTGGAAAGTTGTTACAACAAGCACCTTGCAGCAGATACAAAAGACTACATACTACGAACGCCCTGAGGTTGATACAAAATACTACATACTGCAGGCATTTGATCAACATGGAGTAAGGACTTGCTTAAATTGTCCGACCACTTGAGCAACACGAACAATCTGGGGCAGGCTGCCCACAAGCGAAAGAACGCTCCATCGAATGCCATCATCAAATATGGTATGCGGGGGTACAAAATTGGTAACCGAGAGCTTTGCAACGAGCCACTGCCAGATACGGCCAACTCACGCGCTCGATTCGTTGAAACGGTGAATCTAGGACAAATATTAGGTCGACACAGGTAGGGTGCACTTTCCAGCTGCGAGGATGAGAGGGACATGCAGGAGTAAATGGCCCAATCTATAGTCCAACTCCTCTTCATCTCGAGATTTAGAATTCCAGCACAAAACAGGACAACGGGGTTAATCAAGAAGTGGCGGAGGCGACCATTATGGAGTTGGACGCAGATGCTATCTCTGAGATCAAACATTCTGATGCGCTATTTTAGTAGCACACAACTTAATACCCTGCTTTGTGATTGTAGTATAGAATGAGTAGGGATCGTTCTAGATCGGGGATTAGAGAGTTTGTCAATTAACACTAATAATAACTAAAAGACAACTAACAACCTAATTAATTAAATAAAAGGGGATTGAATTTTCTAAATTAAACTATGAAAATTACTGTAAAGATAATAAACTAAAAGGATGGCAAAGATGAGAAATTAGCTAAGGGTTCATCTCCACACACCAAACATATGCTTATAAATCAATCTTCAATAATCACTTGCTAACTGATGAGAGACAATGCTCAAGACTAACCGTGACCACACTGCATTAATCGTATTAATTTTCCAAGTTCGTTGAATTAAACTAAGCGTCGCTTTCAAACTATTCTTATCATACTATAGGAATCGCAAGTTAAATAACAATCTTAGATCATTAAGTTTTGTGAAAAATATGAACACTGACTAGGCAATTGCAAGTATGATCAACATCTTGTTCTTGCCTATGTTTTTACTTAACCTTACCAACGTTCCTTGGTATTTACTACTTGTGAATACATGATTATAACAATTAGGTGAAACTCTCTTATACTCTAGCCCCGGATCCTAGCATGCTTACTAAGTTGGCCACCTTAACAAACATACAAAGAAAAATTCTCTATAAAGCAGTTAAGCAAAACACAATCACTAATAGCAAAGAAAATTAAATTCAATTAATTTATAAAACACATGTTCGGTGCTTCGAATCCACCCCTAACTAAGAACAGTTTAGCTAGACATATTAATTATGTTCAAACAGTAATCCATAATCAATAATCAAACTAAAATAAGTAAAAGAGTTAAGAGATGAAACAAAACACTGTAGCCTGATCTGTGGTGGTACTGACTAGAAGCTGGGGTGCGAATAGTGCAAAGAAGATATCCCTGCTTTTTCGATCTCCTTTTTTCACGAGCTCTGCTTCTTTGATCACCTTTTCCAGTGAGAAGAGGATGCGAGGGGGATGGCGATGAAGGCTTTGGCTGAGAACGAGAAGGGACGAATAGGGAAGGAAGAGGGATTGAGACAGTGGCTAGGGTTTGGCGAGGGTGGCGATGGGTGGCAATAATCAGGGACAGCGAGAGAGAGAAGGACTGAAACGAGGGTTTATTGATGATGGTGGAGGCGATTGACTCAGAGAGAGAGATCAAGTGAGAAGGAGATGAAGACGGTGTTTGTGTGGCTGTGATGGGAGCGAAACAAGAAGGAATTGCGACTGTAACGAGGGTTAGGGCTTGTTGTCGAGGCCGTGGATGGAGGCTATGGATGGGTGGGCGATGGAAGCCGTGGATGGATGATGGCTATTGTTGGATGGGCGATGGAAGCCGTGGATGGATGATTTCTCCAAGCCAGGTATCGTCCCCTTTTTTATTATTGTTTTCTTCTTTCTGTGGTTCCTTGTTGGTGTGGGTTTCTTGTTTCTTTGTTTGTGTGATTTCCTTGTGCAATTAGTATTTCTAAATTGTCAATTTGCTTCTATTTTAAAATATTGTAATTGGAAACCAACACAAATATGAAAATAACAATTAGTACCATAATTAACAAGTAATAGCTAAAAATATATATAGAAATATGGTATTAAAAATAGCCTAATTACGCCCCTATCAAATTCCCCTACACTTATTTTTTGCTAGTCCTTGAGCAAATCCAAGAAACAAAAATAAAAGACTCAATCTATATTTTCCAACATTTGTCTCAGATATTTTCAATGGATCATGACATGTTAAGATTCTTTGTAAACATAAGATTAAATCCACACCATTTGAAAATTAATACACGTTCATAGCAATGATATAAAAATTTACAATTAAATCAATCCAAGTGACTGTGAAACTCAAGCGCGTGCCAAGAAGAATTAACCCAATAATCTCACTGGATGCACTCTTTTCTTTTTCACTTATTGTTTGGTAAAATCACTCTTCCTATTCTAGTTATATGTGAGAGGATTGATGTAAAAGGGAAACAAATAGCTCACATATGATATAACAAGAAAAAATGACATTTTCTGACTTTTTTTTTAGATATATGAACTCATGGAAGGAATGCTACTACTTGAATGCAAGAACTAGTGACACCATATGCTCATACCTCATTCGAATCTCCACACCGTGACATTGCAAGACACACTCAATCAAAAGGTCTTAATTCAGGTTGTAATGGGGCCAGGGGTCAAGGGAAGAGAAATAACGGATATGAAATTTTTAAAGGGCTTGAAGAAATGGTGAAAACATGCAATAAGATTAGAGACATTAGCAAAGAATCATATGGTTCAAGACATAAGTGGGAAAATGACTAGGTGACTCATTGATAATGAAGCGCTTCAACAATTATTTTGTATCTACTTAAAAGAATTGAACTATCTGTATGGTACTGTAATACTGAATGGATATAGATAAAGACTTGTATCCCCTTTGTAACTTTTTTGTTTGTTTTCATTTTTTTTTGTACTATTTTTTTTTTTTTTTGCAACTCTTTCTTCTTGAACTGTCTACCACAAGGGTCTCCCCCACACTTGTTTTTCAACATACCTTGAACCACAATAAAGTATCTGCAAATCAAATTATGCTTCACTCTTTTTATTAGGTTAGGGATAGAAAATGAGGGTAATGAACAAAATGCTTAATAACAGGCTCAATGGGGTTAACCCAAAAGAAATATATTATGGATCATGCTTATTTGGCAATGGTGGAAATTAGGTGTCTTTATCATGTCATGCAATTCAATATGATGCTTTGAACAAAATTAATACAAGTTCTAGTGTTTAATTCTTAATTTTGAAAGCAATCCAAGTAGCAACCAAAGCAAACAAAATTGAGTTCATGCAACAAATTATTATTGACAAAAGAAATAAAAGATGACCCAACTAAAAACTCTCAAAATCAAAGGAACAATAGGCTCAAAACTCACATATGGGTTATAATGAGTTAAATTCAACTAAGCATGCTATGAGTACCAATTACTAAGTTGATTACATGTGAATTTGCTTATGATAACCATAAATAAACATTAACCAAAGAATAATATTAGATCTTAAATCATGTTTATAAATCACCTTAAAGTCATGCAATTAAAAACCAAATCTCATCATTGTGTTGGAAAATATCCTCAGACTCAAAACAACTATAATTTAATTTTTTATTTTTTTATGACACTAATACTAACAAAGAAAATAAAAACCAACATTTTTTTAAGGGACTGACACTTTTTTTTTCAAAATAAAACAATGTTTTGTCCCCCCCCCCCCCCCCCCCCCCCCCCCACCACACTTAACCTAACATTGTCCTCAATGTTAATAGATTATAACACATGCAATTAAAGATTTAAACGCGAAAAAACAAACTACTAACAAACAAAAGCAAAAATAACGAAAATAAAATAAAGGGATAAAGAAAACAAATCTGATTGGGTTGCCTCCCAAGAAGTGCTTGTTTTAACGTCGTGCATCTTGACTGTATCTTCAATTAATCCTCAAAATAAATGGGAATATGGAGTGATACGTCCTCTACGTCATGCTCCACAAATGACTCATAATAGGGCTTAAGTCGATGATGTTTCACTTTATACTCCTTCTCGATTGTGACACTCTTAATCTATATAGCACCATGGGGAAAAATATTAGTAACAATAAAAGGACCAACCCATTCAGAATGTAACTTACCAGTTCTAAGACATGATTGGAAACGCAAGACTTTCATTCCAAGACAAAAATATTTCCATGGATCATCTGATCATGAAAAACTATGGTGTTCTCCTTATAATTGTTTTTACTACCATAAGCCTCATCTTGAATTTTTTCAAGCTCATTCAACTGAAATCTCTTCAGCTTCTTTGTGTCATAGGGAACTCCATTGCTCTCATATCCAACGACAGTAGTGATGTTGGTCTCAAGTTCATCCTCGTTTTTGAGGTCTAACAATTTCTGGGCCAAATTGTCATTCACAATAATATAAAAACAAGAATGGTTTTTAATAGGATATCTCGTGGCTTCAAAGATGTTGAAGATAATTACATCACCATCAAATTTCATGGTCAGTTTCCCTGCATGAACATCAATATTTGTCTTCGCAGTTTTCATGAAGGGGCGCTGTAACGGCCCTACTTTTACACATAAATTTTTTTAATTAATTAATTAATTATTTAATTTACTTTTGATTTTATTAAATTTGAGGTGATGTCAAGTAGTAAGGGGGGGTGTCTCTAACCTTGAGCAAAACCCTAACAGGAAAGGATTTTGTTTTAGTAGGAATAAATAGGGGTTTAGGTTTTCTTTTTTCTCTCCCTGCTTAAAAAAAAAAAAAAAAAAAAAAGGGAGCAAGAAGGGAGAAAGAAAGAAAAAAAAACTACTTTGAGTCTTTTTATATTCTTTAACCTTTTACTGTGATTTGTATTTTTGTCCTTTTGATTTTTTTTTCATAGAATGCTGTGAGCATGATTTGATTCGAGATTTGAGAGTTCTTTTCTCCATTTCCTTTCTTTTCATGATTTTGTCAAACCACTCCGAATGAAAGTTTGGAAAGCCAAAAGCTAACAATTAACTGATATTACTTAGTTCTCTAGTTAAGTGCAAAATTGTTTTTCATTGGGGTTGAGAGGGACAATGGTTAAAAGAACCCGTCAACTTTTGTTTTTTTGGAACTCGAACCATCATCTTTTGTTGTCCCAAGAATAATAAATTGCTATCAATTATCAATAAAGTTGGTTTCAAACTTGAATAATCAAAACTTAAATTCATTCTGACGAGTAGAAAAGAAGAAACTAAACTATCATGTCTTAATGAGTTACTGGGTCCCACTTATGGTGATTTGCAATTAGAATTCACAAGAATTCATACAACTTAGAGTTCCTATAGAATAAATCCCTGGGTCCCACTTGTGATGGTTTTTGCAATTAGATTTCATGTGGTATTTGCAATTAGATTTTAGGCACTTAGAGTTCCTGTAGAATTAAATTCACTGGATCCCACTTATGGTGTTACTTATGGTGTTATTTACCAAGTATTTGCAATTAGAATTCAGGCACTTAGAGTTCCTGCAGGATTAATGTTATTTGCAATGGTTTATAAAAAAAAAGGGAAAATCAGCTTATGACTCATAGAGTCAAAGGATTTGGACCCTACGGCAAAATTGCATGTATGTAGTTGCAATGGTGTCATTTTAATTTACAATGGTGTCATTTTGATTTGCAATGGAGTTAATTGCGATGATGTTATTCTGCATGTATAGATATTTTATTTTGAACTTATTTGGAGATTGGTATTATTATGCATATTGACTTAGTTATGCATTATGAAGGATTTGGATATTTGAATCAAGGAGTGACTTGATTGCCATGTTGTTATAGAGCATGATTAATGAATATGCTATGTTTTTCCCAAAAATGTGGGTGGATACGATTGTGAATCGATTTATTGACAAAAATGTCATTGTGGAGAAATTTTGAATTATAAAAAATAAATGATATTGGTAAACCTTGATTTCTGAAAATATAAACTACCTGGAATTGTATCACTTAGAACTACCACACCTCTTTTGTTTATTATTTTCCCTCTCCTACTAGAGAAACTAAATGACCAGTGGGTCGTCTTGCGGAGTTGGGGCACCCATTTTTTACTAGAGAAACTAAAATAACCTTCGGGTTAGTCTTGCGAAAATGAGGTGAATTGTTATGCCTAAAATAGGCTTTGATATTTATCCGTAAAAATGTGACGTGAGTTATGCGCATTGATAGCCCAAGGGTGGCTTTTGGTGCTCATATAGTTAGGAGTATCCGCGATGCATGCCTGTATGTGATGTCCCCACTTGGACATGGATGACGGAGTAGTCCTCCTTTACATAAGAGAGGCATACGGGCATGTATGTTCGGCATGAAGGTGGTGCGAATGTGGTATCGTCTAAGTGATCATTCCGTTAAAAAGATGAACCAAATTCAAATAAAAAATGGATAAACTACGTTTATATTGTTTCTAATCATTTTTCATGCAGGATGGCAAGTCCACTAATATTTTTGCAGGTTAGACTTGCCATAATCAACTTCCATCTAGTAGGTACAAGTAAGTGCATATTTACTTATTAGAATTAAGATATGAATGCCTCGTGAAGGAACTACCTGTGTGTTTTGATTTCTTTATCGTACTATTTTTGGTCATATCTTGTAATTTCTTTTATTGATTTTTGGGGAAATAAAGAGATTTCACACCATCTTTATTGCTGACCCAAGTGGGCTTCGGCTTCTTGGGTACATTTCTTCGGGAATGTAGCCGACTAGCTTATTTTCAGGATATAGTAATCTCGAGCGGGCGTAGAGCATTTCGTACCATACGTGATGAGCATTGCTGGGAGTTGCGCGTGTTCGAAAGATTAGATCATTTTTATTTGTAGGTGTCAGTTTAATTCTTGTAATTTGAACTCGGAGTTATTTATTAGTTTCTGAGAGTGATACATTCGTAAGTTGTTGAACTTGATAGCGTTGGCTCTACGAGTTTTAAAAAATTTTCTTCCTTTTGATGGCCTTTCAGATCAGTTGTTTTATTTTTCCCTCTATTTGGTAAATTGTGCAATTGATTATTTCTCGTGGATGCCAACTGTTATTTTTCGTGAAAGAAAATTCATGTCCCAACTTTTGGGGAAACGGATAATCCTACATGGATTTTTTTATTTTCGTTTTCTTCGAAAATCGGGGCATGACAGGCCCTCTAAAAGAAGAGGCTAAGGTGCTGAAAATTCCCAATTTTCCATCTCAAACACATAGAAATCTGCTGGGAAAATCAAATGGTTAACCTGCACCAACACATCTTCCAACAAACCTTGAGGATATGCATTAGAACGGCCAGCCAATTAAATAATAACACCATCATTTTTTAACTTCCCGAGATTCATAAATCGATAAATAGAATACGACAACATTAATTGAAGCACCTAAGTCTAACATTGCATTTTCAATTTTAGTATTACCGATAACACAAGGGATAGTGAAACTACCTGGATCCTTACACTTCGGTGGCAATTTCCTTTGAAGAACTGCGAAGACATTATCACTTACCTTAACTACCTCTCCGTCTCGAAAACGTCTCTTTGTTGTGCAAAGCTCCTTCAAAATTTTTGCATACTTAGGCACTTGCTTAATAGCATCAAGAATTGGAATATTGACTTGGACTTTTCGGAAGGTTTCCAAAATTTCCTTATCTTGTTCATCTTTCCTAGATTTGACAAACTTACATGGAAAAGGCACAAAAGGTGGAACAAGATTAGCAGAAACTGAATTTGGAATGCTCACCTTATTACCTTGGAGTTCTGGTGTTTCAATGATGGCTGGAGAATTCTTATGTAACTCAGTTTTCCTATTTCGACTATGTTTAAGGACTATTGGCGCATTCTCAATTTGCCTACCACTCCTTAATGTAATTGCTTTTGTAGTTTCAAACCTGCCCTTTCGAATTTGGAGTGGTAAAACTAGGAAGTTTTCCTTGCTTGCGAATTTGTCCAATAAACTCAGCTATTTGTCCCATCTGTACCTTCAAATCTGTTATATCTTTTGCTTGATTCTGCTGAGAAATAGTTAATGATTTCAAAATCTCATCATAATTAAGCGACATACCTGAATTGTGCTGAGGTGGTTCAGGTGGTCCTTGAAAGAAACCAGGGGGTGGCCGATTCAAAGTTTTTTGTTGAGGTTGTTCTGAATTTCTCCATCCAAAACTGGGGTGATTTCTCCAACCTTCATTGTAGGTGTTCGAATAAGGATTATTCCTATAGTGATTTTGCCCTTGAAAACCTACTGCATTGACATTCTCCCAACCGCCATTCTCAATCAGTTGAGGACATTGATCAGATGGATGTCCTGACTTAGTACACACGCCGCAAACTTGTGCAACTCCTAGCACATTTGGCTTCCCTAGAGCTTGAGTCTCAAGTGAGGTAAGATTAGCCATTTGAGCTTCCAAACTAGAATTAGTACTTACCTCATTGACTTGGCGTGACGGCTCTCCAATTCCTTCACACTGTTGGGCATTTAAAGCTCGGTTTGCAATCAAAGTCTTTGCTGCTACATGAGTTTTATCAACCAAAGCTCCTCCTGCCGCTGCATCCAACATCTGTCACTCAAGAGGAAGCAATCCCTCATAAAAGTATTGAATCAGGAGCTCCTCCTTCATCTGATGTTGCGGGCATGATGCTATGAGAGTTTTGAAGCGCTCATAGTAAGCCGGATATGATTCTCCTGGACCTTGCTGTATGCCACTGATTTTCTTCCTCAACAAGATAATATTGGAAGTTGAGAAGAATTTATCTAGAAACACCTTCTTCATGCTCTCCCAATAATATACTGTTCCGAAAGGTAGTTCATAGAGCCGATCTTTAGCCTTATTAGCCAGATAAAAGGGGAACACTCTCAACTTTAGGATGCTTTCATCCACATTTATTGGCGTCATACTGGAGCATACAACTCTCAAATTCCTTTAAATGTTTATTTGGATCCTCCATAGAAAGACCATTATACTTCGGAATATGATGAAGTAGGCTGGATTTCAGCTCGAATGACTCAGTCTTGCCTTGCGCGACTAATGGATACTGAATGCACAAGGGTGCGGCATTGTCCAAGGTGGATGCCGAAAGTTCTTTAATAGATCTATTATTTCCCATGTCAAACTCTTCAGATTTGGATTCAGAGCTAGATTTTGTGGCTCTTTTGTTTTTCTCTTTCGTCTTCTAAATGTTTTCTCAGGCTCGGAATCGTATTCTACTAAGTTTTCGCTAGATCTTCTATTGTGCATGAACTGGTACCTGAGATAAAGAAAGAAAGAAGAAAAAATAAATAAATAAAAACTAATTAAGTAATCAACAACTTTTCTAATCCCCGGCAACGGCGCCAAAAATTGATGCGCTATTTTAGTAGCACATAACTTAATACTCTGCTTTGTGATTGTAGTATAGAATAAGTAGGGATCGTTCTAGACTGGGGATTAGAGGGCTTGTCAATTAACACTAATAATAACTAAAAGACAACTACCAACTTAATTAATTAAATAAAAAGGGATTGGATTTTCTAAATTAAACTATGAAAATTACTGTAAAGATAATAAACTAAAGGGATGACAAAGATGAGAAATTAGCTAAGGGTTTATCTCCACACACCAAACATATGCTTATAAATCAATCTTCAATAATCTCTTGCTAACTCGTGAGAGACAATGCTCAAGAGTAACTGTGACCGCACTGCATTAATCTTATTATTTTCCCAAGTTCGTTGAATTAAACTAAGCGTCGTTTTCAAACTATTCTTATCATGCTATAGGAATCACAAGTTAAATAACAATCTAAGATCATTAAGTTTTGTGGAAAATATGAACACTGACTAGACAATTACAAGTATGATCAACATCTTGTTCTTGCCTAGGTTTTTACTTAACCTTACCAACGTTCCTTGATATTTACTACTTGTGAATACATGATTATAACAATTAGGTGAAACTCTCCTATGCTCTAGCCCCAGATCCTAGCATGCTTACTAAGTTGGCCACCTTAACAATCATACAAAGAAAAGTTCTCTATAAAGCAGTTAAGCAAAACACAATCACTAATAGCAAAGAAGATTAAATTCAATTAATTTATAAAACACATGTTCGGTGCTTCGAATCCACCCCTAACTAAGAGGAGTTTAGCTAGACATATTAATTATGAAAATCTGAGTCAAAAGGAGAAAAACTTTACAGGTAATTTTTTTTTGCTAAAACACAGAAATGAAGAATGCACACCACAAATCTAAAAACCCCATTTGTTCAAAATCCATAAACCCATCAAAATATTGTCTCAACACAGAAATGAAGAATATGAAATCGATTTTTTTTTTTGCTCGATCTTGGGTTTCAATTCAATATCAAAGCAAAAAACCCTAGATCTAGTGGAAACTAGAAATCACACACAAAGAGGGAGAATGAGAGGGAAAATAAACTAAAAGAAAGGTGGAAGCTTTACCTTTTGGGAGAGGGTGTCCGTCTTCGTCTTCTCAAGGACTATCGAGAGGGAGGGATTGTCGGTCTTCGGGGGGGAGAAAGATAGGGAGCGGCTTCACTATTCCTCGGTGGATTTGAAGGGGGACCTACTTCTTCTCTGTCTCGGTCGAGATGGAAATGGGGAGAGGGAGAGCTTCCCTCGTTTTCTCCCCAAAATTTCGATTCACACTTTTTTTTTTTTTTTTTTTTTGAAACGAGGCAGGAGCACGTGCGACCCACCCTCCCTCGCCCATTTCCTCGACAGGTAGAATTGTTCCTTTGAGAACTCTTGGGTAGTCTATCCTGCTGTGGGCATAAATTGTTTTGGAACTTGTACTTTGTGAGTACCTACCTGAATGTCTATTTACATGATGATTTAATATGAGGATTTGGTTATCAGGAAGGAGATTATGCATGGCATCTGGCTGTTATGACGTCTTTCTTTGTACTGCTCAAACTGCTAGAGCCTTCTTACCGATACTGGCTACGCATATTCATCCCGCACTTTGCCAACGGTGGACTACTGAGGATTGCTTGGCATGCCTTTTTGTGGTATAGAAGGCCCAGGGAAGCATAACAAACAATGCAGGCTTGTGCAAGTTACCAGCAATGAGATCAGGAGCTGTGATGTTCAAATGTGGGAAGTCTTGAGGCCCATTACTGAGTTGGTGAGTTGCTTTCTCTCTGAGAAGTTCTTGGACCCCGTTGCAGCTTGTCAGAGATTACACATGTCTGTAGCATTCCTCGATATTTGTCACACAAATTTTGTAACAATGTTTTTGGGTTCTAGTATGTTGTACAAGTTGTTAGTAAAGCTTGAGAAATGACGCATATACTTCTAGTCCTTTTTTTTCCGACTATATCCACCATCAAAATCTAGTAGTTATACATTTTATATATTCTACATGCATTATATGATCACTGTTGTGCTATCTAAGAATTCAGGACAAGAAGCTTACAATACGAAGTAGAAGGGGAAATGTTTTTTCGTTTCCCATGATATTTATAAAGTATCTACTAAACATAACAAAAAAAATTAAATTTAAAAAACAAACACAAAATTATGTACAGCTCAAAAGCTTGTTGAACTAAAACTCGGAATTGAAGGTTGCACAAGTAGTCCATTTTGACTCAAGAACTTGGTTGTGCATCGATTCATTTACAGTATAACATAAGCGATGCTTACGTTAAGAGTATCTTGCCAAATAGTAGCATGCCATAGCTGATGAGAGGACTTCCCGTCCTACAATAGTATGTTAGAGCTTCAAATAAGAACCCACTCCTCTCCTAATCTTTAGAAGAGTAAGTAATGTAATACCGAGTAGGGCTGGGCACGGGACGGGATGGGACGAGATATACCCATCCCTATCCCATCCCGTTCATACGGGATCGGGATGGGACGGGATGGGAAAAACCTCATCCTGACCTCGTCTCATCCCAAACGGGTTCGGGACGGGATCAGCGTGCTAATCTAAAAGTCTTGAGCCTGGAAGCCTGAAACAGTCTTGAGTCTGCTATAAGGAAAATCTTGTTAAGTAATTCAATGCTGGAAATTAAGAACGATGGAATTTTCTACATGTCTATATGCTACTATAGACAATTAAAATATTTTGTTGAATGAGTTTCCAGTATTCAGTGAACGTGAATTTATGATTCAGCTAGATGCTTCATTTTTGCAGTTTTCTATGTCAGTGATCTTTGTAATGATCCCAATTTTTTTTTTGTGTCTGGTTTTGATAATTTGTACTTGTGTCTTTCCTCACAACTTGAGCTTTTAACAAAAAATGGGTATTGACACACTAATAAAAAATAGTGTTCAATGAAATGTACAGAAATGAGTATTGGCACACTAACAAGCTTTTAACAAGAAATGGGTATTGGCACACTAACTATGAAATAAAAATATTAATAATTAATATTAATTAATTAGTTCGGGACGGGACGGGATTGGCGGGATTGAAAATCTCCATCCCATCCCATCCCATTCTAGATCGGGACGGGACGGGACGGGATCGGGATAAAATTATTCAATCCCATTAAGATCCGAAAAAATCGGGACGGAACGGGACGGGAACGGAATCGCGGGATGGGATGCCCACCCCTAATACCGAGTCTCACCAACCCTTGGACTTGTACACTCAAAACTAAACCCAAAGGCTCAAATGTGGGCCTGTTAAGAATAATATTCATTGCATAATGAGCTTTGCTAGGGCGCACTGGTAGTTCACCTGGATGGTGCTAGTCACGTGCACCATCACGCATGCCAAGCACGTGCGAGTAGTGAGAAAAAAAAAGAAAAAAAGAAACCCAAATCGACAGAGAAGAAGTTTTCTCTATAGAAATCAAACATTGTTCAACAAAACCCTAGATCTATTTGTGTAATCAATCAAATCCATATCAATCCAATCCAATCCAATCCAAGAAGAACACAACACAAAGGTATTTATCTCCATTTCTTTCTCTCCTTTTGATTTTGAAATGCTATCTCAATCTTTCAACCAAACCGAATCAACTTGGTGATTTTCACTTTGATTCAACCAAACCGAATCAATTTGGTGATTTTCACTTTGATTCAACCAAACCGAATCAATGTTTGCTTGAAGGAAATGCTATCCCTAGTCGACAAATAGGAACTTCTAGGGTTTGTAGAACCACAAATTCTAATCATTTCTTTTCATACAACAAAACTATACATGGTTTTCAGTACCATACAAATCAAATGAGTCAACAGACTAAAGGGGTTTGAACAATGTAGAATAATTCATAAATACTAACTTACAATTCAATTAAAAAGACCAAAACATCTCATTTCAATGTATTGAAACATACACAACTATACACTGAATCAAAATCAACAATTGTTGGGTGATAATTAGCTAATTTGGAAATTTGTGATTGTTAGCCTAGTAACATTTTAGGCTTTCCTGAGTGTTGTATGATTAGCAATTGTATTGTTAGCCTATATATATATTATTGTTAACTTCAGTATAGTAGTATTAGAGATTTAATGGGGTTTTGCTTGTGTTGAATTTTTCATATTTTCAGGGATGGATACAGTAGAAAATAATGAATGTAAGGAAAATGAAGAATTTTTAGATGAGATAAAAGAGCCTTGCATAGGGATGGAATTTAACAATATTGAAGAGTTTCAGTCGTATTATCATGATTATGGTAGTAAAAAAGGATTTCCAGTGAGAGTAAGGGCGACTGAAAAAGATGTGGATGGAAATTCTAGATATGCTATTCTTGCATGTGGTCAGACTGGGATTTCAAAAAGCAAAGCAGAAAGTGTTATAAAATTGTGTCCCATGGGTAGATGTGGTTGTAAGGCTAAGATTATAGGTCGTATACGCCCTGATGGAACAGTGAAAGTGACAACAGTAAGTGATGATCACAATCATGATTTGAGCCCTGGAAAATCGAGATATTATTCTAAAAATCGAGTTATGAGCCAATATGTGAAGAAGAGACTTGAATATAATGATAGGGCGGGCATTAGGCCAAATAAGAGTTTTACTTCGTGTGTGGTTGAAGCTGGTGGGAATGATAATATGACATTTTCCCAAAAAGATTGCTACAACTATCTGCATAAAATAAGGCAGTTGAGACTTGGTGAGGGGGATGCGTCGGCACTTCATAACTACTTTCAAAAAGATGCAAGCCAATAATGCTGAATTTTTTTATTTGATGGATTTGGATGAAACAGGGAGGTTAAGAAATGTATTTTGGGCTGATGCATGGAGTAGAGCAGCTTACAAGGAGTTTGGTGATGCCATTACTTTTGACACTACATACTTAACTAATAAGTACGAAATGTCATTTGCTCCTTTTGTTGGAGTGAATCATCATGGTCAGTCAATACTTCTTGGATGTGGATTGATCTGTAGTGAGACAGTAGAAGAGTTTGTTTGGCTTTTCAAATCTTGGCTCGTGTGTATGAATGGTCGTGCTTCAGATGCTATAATCACTGATCAGAATAGAGCAATGAAGAGAGCCATCGAAATTGTGTTTCCCAACACACGCCATAGATGGTGCCTATGGCATATTATGAAAAAGTTGCCTGAAAAACTTTCGGGTTGCAATCAATATGAGGCTATAAAGTTTGCAATGCAACGAGCAGTTTATGATTCCCTGTCTCATGAAGAGTTTGAAGAATATTGGTATGGGTTCATTGAGAAATTTAACCTTCAAAATAATGATTGGTTGAGTGGATTATACAATGAAAGAATTCATTGGGTACCAGCATTTCAGAGGAATACTTTTTGGGCAGGAATGTCTTCAACACAAAGGAGTGCAAGTATGAATGCTTTCTTCGATGGTTATGTAAATTCAAAGACCACTCTAAAGCAATTTGTAGAACAATATGAGAATGCACTACGAAGTAAGGTTCAAAAAGAAGTTGAAGAAGACTTTAAATCCTTTAACCGTTGGCTTCCTTGCATTACTCCGTACGAATTTGAGAAAAATTTCAAGCTGCCTACACCACAAATAAATTTAAGGAGTTTCAAACAGAGATTACAGGAAGATTATGTTGTGCAGTTAATCATGTGAACGAGTTGGATGGCTTTCAGGTTTATTATGTTTCGGAAGACAGGTTGATAGGAAGCGCATACAGATCAATCAATTTTAAGGTTTATTTTAATAATGACGACTTCAATATTCAGTGCAATTGTCAGTTGTTTGAGTTTAGGGGGATTTTATGCAAACATATTTTATCGGTATTGTCTCAAAAGAGGATTAATGTTTTACCAGAAAAATTTATTCTTCGAAGGTGGAGGAAAGATGTTAAGAGGTGTCATAAGAAGGTTAAAATTGTATATTCAGATTGGGCAATGAAGCCTGAAAATCAACGGTTCGATGAGATGTGCAGTATCTTTTATGAAATGGCTGACATAGCTTCCGAGGATCAAAAGGAGACAAACAATGTTAAACAGTGGTTACAAATGAAGCTTCGTGAACTAAAGATATCAAAAGGTGATGGTGATGTCAATGTTGAGCTAGAGGAGTTGTTCGAAGTTGGCGCTAAAAGTAGTGCTGAAATTCATAGTCAATTGCATGTTCGTTGCAAAGGACGACGTTCTACCTCGAGGATGCAATCTACAATGGAAAAAGCCTGTAAAAAGAAGAAGAAGAAGAAGAAAGAAACACAAAAAGAGACTAATTTGGTAGGTTTACTTGTTTGTTTTGCTTCAATGAATATATATATTTTTTCAATTCAAGTATCGTTGACTTGATTTTCATAAGCTTGATTGCGACGACCCTCGGGAGCATTATTCACTTGGTCTACCACTTCTCCGTGTCGTTTGTTCTTGACTCCTTTGTTTTTGTTCTTGATTGGTGGTCTCTTCTCGACGCTTGTTCTCTTTCTCTTCTCGCCTCTTGCTCCTTCCACATTTCATAATCTTCAACCGCTTCTTCAAGTGAATTGAAACCCTTGTAGACAGCATCTGTATACCCGTTTACTTATAGTGCACAACTTGACCAAGTAACATAAATGCCAGGAACATGCCCACGATACACAACATAAGCTACGTATGCCATTCCTGCGTTGGCAAAGTAACAGATGTTAGTTGGGGTGACACAGGCAAGAATACATAAAAATAAATTGCATTAGAAACAACAAAAACAACCAAAAATACATTTCAGAAAAAATACTGAGATACATTTCAGAAATTGCATTAGCAACAACCTCATACTAAAATTTCTAATACAAAAAAATAGTGGACAACCTGAAATAGTGTTCAAGAATACATTTCAGATAAAATACATTTTATAGTGTTCTTGTCCTCTAATGCAATTTCTAATACAAAAAATAGTGTTCAACCTGAAATAAATTGCCAACCTCATAGCATTCAGAAATTGCATTAGAAACAACAAAAAAATTGCATTAGAAATTGTGAAAATGATATGCATGTTGTTCCTCTTTTGTTATGTAATTACTGTGTCATTTAGTTTAAGTGGAAGTAGAGGACTATAGTTATAGATTTTGTAGTGCACAAATTATATATAGCAGGTTAAAACAACAGAAGGTAGCCAGTATATTATAAGAAGAAATTCTCTTTTAATGGTTGTTTCAACTTGCATTGCAGCAAAATGGCTGGAAAATATTCATGGCATGAACTGGTGGAGTAATGGACCAGAATTTGGCTGCCTACAGTGTGTTTGGTTGCGATGAAAATTTTGTCTTGAAAAGAAAATTGTTGAGCAACTATTTTTTCTAGGACAAATTTTTGTCAAGCAAAAAAATTTTACAAGAAAATTTTGTGTATAAGCACCATCCAGACAATGATAAACACTGATAAAAACTTATAAAAACACTGAAAAAACTGGAAATTAGAGAAGGAGATGAAAAGGTCTAACCTTTAGAAATTAGAGATTGAGGAGATGACCCAGTTCGCTAATTGAAGGTAGTTTGAACCCTTGAAGAACACAACACAAAGGCAGGGTGTAATTTCTGGTTTTGAGGTGTCGCAGTTCGCTGAAGCCGATTGGTCGCAGGATGATCTCGCAGCCGTGTACCTGTTTACTTGCGAGCCGATTGGATCTAGGGTTGCTAAGGATCTAGGGTTTCTAAGCTTGAGCCGAATGGGGATCTAGGGTTTATGGGTATCCAAATCGAAGAACAAATGCTGGAGCTTCTCTCTTCTGGTTTTTGAGCCGAATGGGGATCTAGGGTTTATGGGTATCCAAATCGAAGAACAAACTCTCTTCTGGTTTTTTTTTTCTCTCCACTTTCATCACACGTGCCTGGCATGCGTGGATGGTGCACGTGCCTAGCACCATCCAGGCAAAATCCCAGGTAACATCCCAGTGTATTTTAGAATTGTTGTTGCATAATTCAAACAAAAACTAGATTTCTTTGCTCCATCATCTTCTCTACTCATCCTCTTCAGTTCAGGCCTGGCATACAAGTGGATGAAAAATAAATAATACAAAGTTAGTAGGAGTGGCACCTGGCACGTTTATTCAAGTGCCCATGGTACCAAGCGATGAAGACAGAGAGGAGATGATCGAGTTTTCAAATAATGCGGGAAAAAAAATCGGGAAGTCCTCGGCAGCGGTCGATCATGGAGGGGAACAGAAGGACGTGGCAGGAGGGAAAAAGGTCGTGCAATATTCTATCCGGGAACAATTAATTTAAGAAACAGAAAGAAATTCTAGCCGGGATAGATAAACCCACAGAGATACAGACACATGCATAAATCAAATTAAGGGGAACATTAGAAGACAAATCATAACAAGTCCCGTCTTTTCAAATTGTAATTTTGAAGGAAATTGATTTGACTTTATAGTAAGCTTGGTAGCTCGTCAATGTAGTCAACTTTAATGGGGTTTGATGCCTTCAAATTCCGTCACCCACAGATCAGGAATTCTAGACGGCGAGGGAAAGGGAGTGAGGGATGGGTGTAACCACCAATCCCCCTTGATATGCGCATTGTTGCTCATCTCGAGGGATGGAGTCATTCCTTGCTCCCATTTCCTCGCTCCCTAAAACAATGTGAAAATTCTAGGGGGCGAGGGAGGCGCGAGTGGTGCCCTCCCAAAGCTCATCCCTCTCGAGATGTGTGCACCATCACATCCCGAGGGAGGTGGGAGGGCATCCCTCGCGCCGCCCTAGCTCCCTAGATTTACACAAAACAATGTTAGATTGCCCAATACCAATTATTATTATTATTATTATTATTATTATTATTATTATTATTATTATTATTATTATTATTATTATTATTATTATTATTATTATTATTATTTTTATTTTTTGGCCAAGGCATTTCGATGCTTAAGTTAAATAATTTGGAAGAGAGAATTAAATCTGAATAAAGTATAGTTCAGTTAAACTTGTATATATTTTGTTGAATGTTCTATTTACCTTCTATAATGTCCATCGTTAACTCTTTGTGTGACTAAAGCATGTAGAGCGTGATGAAGGGGGGGTGTTCTTTTCAACGACTTCCTCCTTCATTGAGGTACTTCCTTGTGGGAGTGGTTCCCGCTACAACTTGTCTCATCTGTAACGTCTCTTCTCTTTATGGGAAGAGATCCGTTGGACCTGAATTTAGGCATTTGATTATGATTTGTTATTAATGGTCCTTCTAGACTTTAATGACTGGGTTTGCTTTTTGGAGCTTCTTGAATCAGGTCTGAACTAAAGCGTCAGCTTCTTGTGATAGATGATATTTGTCACGTGCATGATCATAATTCGAGTCTCATTTGATGTATCATCAAGGTTAGATTATCATTGATCATTTCAGCGAAAACTGGTTAATAAATGGGTGGGTATTCAGGTACAAATTGACACCCAACAAACAAAAGTTTTCAACAGAATTGTACTTTGAATTTGCCATATGATTAGTAGGAAATAGGTATGACAACAGGCTGGTTAAGTATGGGTTTTAACATTTTGTAAGTTTTGAATATAGTCGAACCAATCCAAACCCAAAGTCCAGCCATTGCCGCCACCAAAAGAAGCAAAAGGAATGAAATGAGATGGTGATAGTTTTTCAACTGGCTTAAATCCATCATGATAGTTTTCATGTTGCTAACAATATAATTGACATGGATATCAGAATGAGATATTAATGAAGGATTGAAAAAAAAAATGTCAAGCAAATGAAACAAAGATTAACAACTAATTATCCTATTTCAAACATAAAGAAATCATATAAACAGTAATCAAGGTTATATGACTTACTTTTTCCAAAATACACGTGGGACTGGTACTCGTACAACCAAGATTTGTGTGGTGTGCCATATGTTGTTGTCCAAGAAAACCCGTAGGCTATTGCAGCGACAAGCAAGCTGTGTAATAATAATGGTGTACGTGCCGTTGAAGGTGTTTCGGTTTGGCTCAGTCACTCAAGTCTCTCAGATTTAGTCATCAGTGAATTAATACTCAAAATCCCGTTAAGTCAATTATTATTCAAATAAGTGTTGTTTTTGTTTTCTTTCCCTCCAACTCACTCTGCGGAGGTTGGTTGAGCTGACAACTTTATTCTCCCTTGTCTCCCCTCAGCTGATGACTCCTCTTTTTAACTTTGGTTCTCTCGATCTTCACAGTGTCTTTGTGATTCGATTTCCAATGAACACTAATGAAATCCCCGCTCTACCCTGCTGCAAATTTGCTTTGAGGCCCAAATCAGCTTTTCAAGTTCAAAACTTCAAATAATTACTGCCCTTAATTTTCATCAAAAAAAATTTACACATTAGGGCAGGTTAGACCTTTTAGGAGCATTTCCAATGGGAGAGCTCAATCTCAAACTCAGAAGGGTGGGGACTTATTTGAAGTTGAGGATTAATAAGTCATTTAACAAAACTTTAAAAAAATGGTCATTTTTATTTTATTTTATTTCCTGAGGCAAATAACCATTGTATGCGATTTGCATGTTATGTGCTTAAAAAAGAGGATCAAAATGATCATTTTAGCAAAACTATTTGGAGTGTCTAGCTCAGCCCAATATGAGTCAAAAAGACGAGATTGTGGTTTAGCTTGTTTGGCGAGTGAACAATAATTAGTCTGAGTAGAGAATATTATAGTTTCAAAGTCTAAAATTGTGAAATAGCTATCTAAATCTCTCAAACCTTGTTCTCTCTCGTCGCCACTTAGACAACTGTTGACTTGGTCAACCATTATTGTTGCATTGAGATGCAATATTGTAGGACCAGTTTTTCTAGGTAGTGAGGGAATGTGCGAGAGAGGCTCCTCCGTGCATGCGATTAATCAAAAGTCAATGTCAATTTCTCTATCCCACCAAAATGTTCTCTCTCCCTCCAAAATAACACAATCACTTTTCTTCTCCCTCAAAAAACAAAGCTACTCCTCCCTTGCTCTTCTCTAGATCTAGACGAATTTCTCCCTCCAAAAACAGAGCTGCTCCTCCCTTGCTCTTTTCCAGATTTAGACGAATCCCATCATTTTCTCTCCTCCCTAAAATCGAAGACGAAGACGCTGAAATCAGGCGAAGTCAAAAATTGTTAACTCAGGCGAAGTCGAAGAAATCAACCTTTTCTCCCCACCCTGAAATCGAAGACGAAGATTAACCCAGAGAAAACTTGTCTGAAGCAAAGGGTGTTGCAGATTTCACTGCACTAGCTAGGTCAGTAAGTTCATAGATTTCAATTGCAATCAATTTCACTTTGCTTTCAGTAGCTAGGTCCCTCAATATCTTATGTTTCTACATTTCACCCAATCAATTGCTCACGGGTTTTCACTTTATAAGTCGTCGCTAATCGACAACTTCATATTTCACTCCTATTGTTATATAGGGTGATGTTCTACTTGTGAGTTTAAGATAAAAATCAAGATTTTTGAAGTACTTAATCACATATGCAATATAAACTGATTTGTTTCAAAATGAAAAATGGGTCGAAACCCACTTTATGAAGGGTTTACAGCATGTTTCAAGCTTAAATTGCTCAAAAATGGGTCGAACCCCACTTTGTTTCAAGCAATATGTGGGTTTCAAGCTTTGTTCCATGTTTTGAGAAAAGCTTTTTCAACCTAACAGTATGTTACAGTATGAAAAATGGGTCGAAACCCACTTTCTTCTAAAAAGGGTTTCACACATGCAATATAAACTCATTTGCTGTATTTTGTTTTATGGTGGGAAAAAAAGGGTTTTCACCCTTAATCAAATAAATTTTGCTAGTACATTAGTTTCTTAATCAAAGCAAGTTTGCCAGTGCTTACAAAATCATTATAAGATTATTGCTAACAGTATCACATTGCTAGTGCTTGGAATAACAGATAATCATTATGCGATTATTGCTTGAAAATTTTGCTTTTCCATGTGCAGGCTTGTCTTTCAACACCCTTCCGGCCATCCGATAACTTTAGACTATCCAAGGTAAGTGTACCAGAGTTATTTCTTTCTCAAAGCTTTTGAGCACATTGATGGGTTCATTTTGTTACTTTAGTTATCATTTCTTTTTGTTACTTCTATTGCATATTCTAATTGGCCGGAACTGCCTGTATAACAACTCTGGTAGATCCTTAGTTGCAGCATTATTCCCCAAAATAGACTATACATGGTTATTTGTACTAGGGTTTTTATTTATGCCTCTATGTTTTAACCGTTGTTGTATATTATAACACATAATTCATAAATGGGTAGTGTAGAAGATAATGAATGTATGTTGGTGGAAGAAAAATTAGAAAAGATAAGGGAACCTACAGATGAGATGGAATTCATTAACCTTGATGAGTTCCAACGTTATTATCATGATTATGGAAATAAAAATGGATCTCCAGTGAAAGTAATGACTACTGAAAAAGATGTTGATGGAAAACCTATATTCATTCAGCTTTCATGTGGTCGGTCTGGGAAGCAAAAAAGTCGAGCAAGAAATGTCTTGGGATTGCGTGGGTCGAGCAAATGTGGTTGTCAAACTAAGATTAGAGGTCATATACGGCCTGATGAAACAGTTTCAATGAAAAGAGTTACACTTGATTACAATCATGAGTTAAGCCCTGGTAATAAATCGAAATTTTATTGTAGAACTATGAGCTCGTATGTCAAGAAGAAGCTTGATTTTAATGATAGGGCAGGTATTAGACCAAATAAGCATGTGTGGTTGAAGCTGGTGGGCATGATATTTTACCATTTTCCCAAAAAGATTGTTACAATTATTTGACAAAATGAGGAAGTTGAGACTTGGTGAGGGGGATGTGATGGCACTTCATAACTACTTCCAAAAAATGCAAGCTAATAATGTTGATTTCTTTTATATGATGGATTTGGATGATGAAGGTAGGTTGAGAAATGTTTTTTGGGCTAACGCATGGAGCAGAGCAGCTTACAAGGAGTGTTGTTACTTTTGACACTACATACTTAACAAATAAGTATGAGATGCCATTTGCTCCTTTTGTTGGGGTGAATAATCACGGTCAGTCAATTCTCTTCGGATGTGAATTGATATGTGGTGAGACGGTTGAAGAATTTGTTTGGCTTTTTTAAACTTGGCTCGTGTGTATGAATGGTAGTGCTCAGTCTGCTATAATCAATGATCAAGATAGGGCAATGAAAAGGGCCATTGAAATTGTATTTCCCAACACACGACATAGATGGTGCTTGTGGCATATATATTATGAAGAAGTTGCCCGAAAAGCTGTCAGGTTGCAATGAATATTAGACGATCAAGTTTGCAATGCAAAGAACAATTTATGATTCCCTGTCTCATGGTGAGTTTGAAGAAAATTGACATGGTTTTATTGATAAATATAATCTCATGAGAATGATTGGTTGAGTGAATTATACTTTGAAAGGATGCGTTGGGTGCCAACTTTTCAAAGAAATACATTTTGGGCGGGGATGTTTTCTACTCAAAGGAGTGAAAGCATGAATGCTTTTTTTGATGGTTATGTGAATTCGAAGACCACTTTGAAGCAATTCGTAGAACAATATGAGAATGCACTACGAAGTAAGGTCCAAAAGGAAGCTGAAGAGGACTTTAAATCTTTTAGCCGAAGGATTCCTTGCATTACTCCTTATGCAATAGAGATAAAATTTCGAGATGTCTAAACTACAAATAAATTTAGGGAGTTCCAAGAAGAGATAACAGGGAATCTATGTTGTAGAATTGTCGGTGAAGTTATGGATGAGAGTGACTTTGAGTTGTACACTGTTAAACAAGACTTGGTGATAAATGATAGGCAACGATCGGTCAATTTTATAGTCTCTTTTAATGTTGTCGACTTCGCCATCAAGTGAAATTGTCAATTGTTTGAGTTCAGGGGGATCTTATGCAAACATGTATTGAAAGTCTTGTTTAAAAGAGAGATTCATGTTATACCTGATAAATATGTTTTTCGGAGGTGGAGGAAAGATGTTAAGAGGGCTCATACGAAGGTTAAGATTGTTTATTCAGATTGGAGAATGAAACCTGAAAATGTGCGATTTGAAAAGATGTGCAATGCCTTCTATGAAATGGCTGACTTCGCCGCTGAGGATGAAAAGAAGACATGCCAAGTTCAAGAGTTGATTACTTTGAAGATGGAGCAACTTAAAATTGTTCATGGTGATGAGCATGTTGATTCACAGAGGTATTTGGAAGTGGGCAACACTACTTCTCTTTCTGGCATCCAAATTCATAGTCCATTAGCGGTTCGTAGCAAAGTACGACGGTCTAATTCAATGATGAAATCCACCGTCAAGAAGATATGTAAAAGGATACAATGGAAAAAAAAAGACACACAAAAGAATCAGGCCATTGAGACTAATCTGGTATGTTTTGCAATGTGTTTTATTAATGTATATTTTCTTAAGTCAAGAATACTGAGTTTTATTTACAAATGTCATTTGTAGGGTTTACAGTGTATGCCTTATGTTATGCCTCGTGAAAGCAATGTGATGCCTTATGTTATGCCTCATGAAAACAATGTGATGCCTCGTCAAAGCAATACATAGGTTTGTTTGATATATTTACAAGGTATGAATCAGTAAGTATGTTTGCCCACTTATGATTTGTATGTTTGTTGTCGTTAAGGATGATAATACCGGCTCATACTATTTACAACTTGGAAGAATTGATCATTTATACTCGCTCATCTCACAGGTACATATTTTGTATTTTGTATTTTGTATGTTTCTCCTTTGTAGGGTTTGTTTGTTTGTTATATGTTTTGTATGCCTCCTATTATTTATTTTTTAATCTTTATTATTTATCTTCGTAGTTGCCAGGTTCAAGCAACGAAATGGACTATACAAATTATAGGTTATGATTAGGTTGGTTAATTTGGTAATTGTGAATTAACTTAACCATGAATACACAAACAAAAATCCTAGATTACCATGCAAATGTTATATCTTCTTAATGTAATCAAAGCTTTACCTCGGTGACACCTCCATAGCTTTCCAGTTCCAGTTGATAGGTAAATGCTTTGTAGGAAAAAGTACCGTCATTAATCTAGCTATTGAATGCGCCTTATTATAGTCTATGTTCTATAACTTCTATGGAATAATTTTTTTATTTTTCAGTAGCACCTTCAGTACAAGCTTTCAGTATAAGAGTTCTTAACAAATAGGCTTTGAATCACTTATGAGCTTGACTATTAATTTTATAATCTAGTTCACCCTACGGATATTGTTGAGTGTTTCAAATATCATTTGTTTGTATATGATCAGTTGATTAATTTTATAATCACGTTAAGCTTATGGGTGCATTATCCTTGGTGATTCGTAGATGGTTGTGAACTCTACTTGGTGATTCAGTTGATTAATTTTGGCGATGCCCGGCTGATTGAAGTAGATGGTTGTGAACTCTACTTTGATTTCGCTTTATCGGTTCATTCAGTTTGGTTGGTTTACAGAGACAGAGTGTTGTCGATCGTGTTGGTGCAAATATATATGGGGGGCATTTAGGAATTCCAAATTCTTGACAGAGATGTTTAGGCACAAACATTGTTCATGCTATAGTGAATGTGAACTATCGTTACAAAAGTATATGTATGCAAGGGCAATAACCATACACAACCCTATCTTAGTAAAGTAACAAACTATTTAGGCTATTGTGAGATATTTAGGTTGGCAATAACTCACTTCAAAGCATTCACAATAAACATTTCTAAAAAGGTTTGAGAGTTCTTCCCACTCACACCAAGTGTCACATATTCTTGATTTTTTTCTCTCATAGTATTGCATCTCTAATGAGTAGCTGACATGATTTTCAATTCTAGAACATGCATGTAGAGAAGGAACATAAGTGCTTCCTTGCTCCATCCATCGTAGGTAGGGTTGGCAGTGAGGCGGATTTTCACGGATATCTGCCCCACCCAATCCGAATGGAGCAGATTTGGATGTGGCTAAATGGATTTTCGGGTGGTTTTGGGGTCCAAACAATATTTGTTGAATATTCAAGGCGGATACGGATTTGGCCATATCCGCCCCATGGATATTTGTTTATCCCATGTTATTACTAAAATACCCTTCAATATTTAAAAGAGTAAAAAATCATAAACCTAATTTCTTTCATCTATCCAGACATCAGTAAAAGAGTAAAAACCCTACCCTAAAATACCATCGCTTCTCATTCTTCTCCCGTCTCCTCTCCATCTCTTTGATTCGAAAGAACCACCACCCCTCCCGGTTGCCTCCCACTTATAAAGCCCATCTTAACCGCATTGAAGAACCTTTCGATTTGACCGAAACATCGTGTTTCAGCGAAGGGATGGACATCAGTTGCTCTACTCCCTACGTCAGTGCACTATCTAGCCCCGGCCGCAGCGGTGGTGGCTCATAATAATTACTTTTTCTTCGGTGCTTGACCAAGTCCAATGTACACCCCTACTTCGCCGCGTCCTCATCATGCTCTGTTCCTTCTTCCGGCTTTGCTACTTCATCAGAAATCAATTCAGCTTTCGAGTTCGATTTCCCTGCAACATGTTCGTAGCTTCCATTATGGTGAAGAGATATTTAGATCTTAAATCTTAGATATGAGATCTATAGCTTCTTGATCGATTTTTTTGTTGTAATTTTTGTATGGTTTTCTTAGCGTTGTTACTGATTTGGTATTGATGTTGAATTTTTGTATGGTTTTCTTACCGGATCTGGTATTAATGTTGAGAAGAAAACATTTTTTTTAAAATGGATTTTCTCGTGGGGCGGATATCGGTCAGTCTGGTTGGATCGAAGACGATTTTTAATATTATAATTTTGTATAAACATATATTCATGGCAGATTCGGGGATCCGTGATCTCTAGTGGGGTGGGGATGGATTTGTCTAAATCCACCATTGTCATCTCTAATTGTAAATTGTAGACACCATTCAACGTCCCATTATAACTTAAAATAATATAAAATACGATATGAGGAATGTTTGACTTGGTCAATGCAGCTTAACCAAGTCAATACTTTAGGTTCTTTTTGCTCATTGGAAAACCTCATTTTTTGCTACACCCACCTAGCTTATTACCTCACCAAAACCATTGTTAAAAATTCCAAAGAGGCCTTTGTGAGGTTGCTTTATTGTGGATGCTTATATTAGTCCACCTTGTTGAGGCTGTGGCTGTGGCTGTGGGATCGAGGGGGGCTCATGTGCACTATGCACAGGACCCCCTCATGTGCATCGACTCCATCCGTTAGATTGCTTTTACGATTCTCCTTTCTCCATTAAATTACTCGCTCTCTCTCCAGTAAATTTCTTACTCTTTCTCTTCTTTATGCTACCATTTCTCTTATCTTCATCTAGCAAACAGATCCCTCGTCTTTTATCTCTCACGCAGCCCCCCATCTCGCAACATATCTTCATCGCAATAGACACTAACAAACTCCGATATGTTCCATCAACACACAGAAAACCATTTTACCATCCTCTCCCCATCGCATCTTCAATCTATGATTACTTTTCTTAATCATGAACAAGGTCTTAGTGACCCAGTTCAGATGATGAAAATGTTGGCATAACAGACCCCAAAATCAGCAGAAATCTCAAATATACCTACATCAGGTAAACAAATTATGCCATCAGATCCTCTTCAAGAAGAGATGATTCCAATGTTGCTGCTACTGCTTTTACTTGAGCATGGATGACCCTTGGGGCTGGACAATCTAAACCTACAGACACTTCAAGTCCATCCAAAATGCAGATTGTTGCTGCTTCTTTGTAAACTCTATTCGGAAAAGTTTTAGAATTTGTTCCACAGTTTCGTGAAGAGGCTTTTGTTTCAGAGTGACAACTCCAATCTAATAGCAGATTCCATCCACATGTTTTAATGACCCTTTGATTGAAAACTTGCAGACATTTTCTGGCATTTTCAATTCCAATTCTTAGATTAAAGACCTAGAGCCATATTCAGGGTTCAATCCAGAATTATCCATTATGGAAAGGGTGTGCTCTTTATGAGTTGGAGTGCAGATTTTTACTTTAGGCGATTTGGGGAATGGGGGAATGGTAATGGTGCAAAATGGGATCAGAAAATCAAAGACAGAACATAGCTTATCAAATTGCTCAAGAGGGATCACATCTGTTGGAAAAGAAAGCAAGAGTGAATTGGGGCATAAATGGAGATTATTGCTCCAAACTGTTCCTCAAACGTGCAAATTTTAGACCCACTTCAAACTCTATCTCCTTCCTGGAAATTCAAGACGAAGTGGTTGTCAACCAAGATCAAATTGCTGCCCACCTCGCCCAATTCTACAGAAAACAGGTTTCTAAATGCAGCTCTTGGTTGCCTACTCTCAATAGTTGAGCTTCTTATACATCTCTAGTGAAGCTAGAGACCAACTCCAAGCTAACATCACTGAAAATGAACTCCTTGCAGCTATGAATTCTCTCAACTGGTATGTTGCTCCTTGCTCCTAGAATAGATGGATACCCAACAAATTTCTAAATCAACTCTTGGGAATTCATCAAAGATGATGTCTTGGCAATCATTGCTACCTTCAACAATAGTGGTTTCTTGAGTTGGAGACTCACCACCTCATCTCCCTCGTTCCTATGAAAAATGAAGAGAAAAGAGTAATTTAGTTTGATTTAATTTGTAATTTAATGGAGAGATAAGAGAAAGAGAGAGAGTAATTTAATGGAGAAAAGAGAATCGTTAGATTGCCCTAAAAACAATCTAACAGCCGGAGTCGTTGCACATGAGGGGGTCTTGCCCATGGTGCACATGAGCCCCCTCAATCCGTGGCTGTGGATGCTTTTACATTACTTTAAGTACAATTAACATTTAAAAGTTTCCACTACAAAAGTTAACAAATAGCATAGAAATCAGCACCATATTGTAAGTACAATCTACTCAAGGTTTAAAACACAATTTCAAACTCTCTCATTAATGTCCTACAAAAAGAATTTATTTTAGAGCTAAAAATGGGAAATTTACATGGGCATTACCACCATCCTCTCCAGCAGCTTCATTTAGTAATCATGGTGCCTAGATTCCTATAAAAAAAGCAAAAATAGCGCGTGTTCTTCCCTGCCTTTCCTCGAGAAATAGTAAAAGCTTTTTAAGTACACATTTTCCGTTCACACACTTTCTTTGTTCACCTTCCGTAACAACACAATCGTTCAATTTTCAAACCACTTCAACCAACGTTCTTTTTGCTTCTTTTTGAATGTGCATAAATTGGTACTCACTGACTCACCTTTCGCAGAAGCCGATGAACTCAATCGTTCTCCACTCTCAACTCTCTCTCTGAGCTAAAAAACCACTTTAAATCTCCAAAACCACTATTGAACTTCAAAACCACTTTTCATAATGAGAGAAGAAAAAGAACTTGAGTGACTAAGAAAGAAAGTGAGAGATAATGTCGACGAGTAGGAGACCAAGATGGCATCCACCGCCGCCTCCAACGCCTAAAATCCTCCATCTACCGCGACGGCCTCGCCGGAAACCGAACAAGCAACTCGTCGGAAAACCAAATTCTTGTCAGGAGTCGGAGCTCCGGAGGCATCACAGAGGAAAACTTGAATCACTGTTTGATGAAGAACGAGCGTTCTCGCGTACGGTTCCGATAGTTCTTCTCAACTCTGGTGATTGCGAAAGGAGAGAACGAGTTGAAGATTTTGAGTTTGAAGGTAAAACAGGCGAAGCTGGAATTGATTTCGAGAGGGCAGAGGAGAAGTGGAGGTTCCAAGCTGAGATGCTTCGAGCCGAGTGTAATATTCTCAGAATGGAAAGAGACATTGCGTTGAAGAAATTGGAAGTCAATCGAGTTCAAACCAAGCGAACTCTTCGATCTGCCGTCGAAACACTCATTTTGGTTCGTCTCATTGTTTTCATCTTTTATCACATTTACATTTACAGGTTTTATGATTATTTTCTTGTTTGTTTGGTTGTGTTTAGGGCAAAGAGAAGATCTACCAAGGAAAGACCGTCGGAGTTGTACTGGAAGAAGAAATCGAAAATCTTGAGGAGAAGCTCAAAGATTTGCAGAAGAGCAGCAGTTGCAGAGACAGAGATAGAGATTTCAAGGTTCGAAAGTGTAGTAATTTCGACAAACAAGCTTTGGTTCTTCGGAGGAAGTTGGAGAAGCTCGGAGAAGGACTAGTTGAAGAGAAATGCGTTAAGGAGATTCGCGAAATGGCGGAGTCTAGCTTGACGATCAAAACGAGTTGTAAAATCAAACAACAAGGCCAATGCGATAACAAATTCAATGATGTGAGATTGGTTTTTCTGTTGTTAGAATGTCAGAATCTCTCATTCAAATATTTGAAATCAGTTCCTTGTCTTAGTCTCCATTGACTTGGGTCAATGTAGTATAGTTTTGTTTATGGAACTTTATTCAAACAGGTGGAGATGCTTAGAAGGAAAATGCAGTTTCTGTCGAACGGGATGTTGGAGAGGATGGAAGAGGAGTATGGTTCGATACTCGTCTCCTCTTCGTCTTGCAGTGCGACCAGCTCTGCATCGACTTCCAGGCGGATCGAATTGCCTCATTCGTCTCATCAAATGTTGCCATGTCACCAGGCAAGTTATCTGCTAAACAAAACTCCATTTTTGAATTATTTTTTGTTTGCTAATGTGCAATGAATTACAGTGACATTGTTTGTTTTTCTTTTGGCTAAAATATAAAACTGGTACCCTCTTCACAGCTCTTAAATGTTCCCTGAAGCTTTTTTAGTGAAAATTTTCAATGGGGGTAGTGGTGGACCACGGAGCCAGGAATTTCATTAGGGGGAGGCAAAGTGACACGAAGCATAAAATAACTTAATAACATTAATTTGCATGAATCTTGTGATTTATGTTGTACAACAATTATTTGCATGAAGGGGGCAACCTAACAAATCCCAAATAATTAGGACCCACTTACACCGTGTACTACAAAGGATTTTCATAATTGAAGGGCAATTTCAAAAGTGTGATTAATAGAAGGGGGCAATATAACACAACTGCTTGCACTTACACCATGTATTACAAATGATTTTCATAATTGAGGGGGCAATTTGAAAAGTGTGATAAATATAAGGGGAACAATCTTAACAAATCCCAGACAATTGGGACCCACTGTAAAGGATTTTCAGAATTGGGACTATCTGGCTCCGCCCCACTGTGGACCACTACTGAATAGTCTATAATCTATTTGGCATGTTTTGATTTTGAATCCTTTGGTTAATGTATTCAGCTAGGGAGAGCGATCAGACCAATGGGATTAACAGTCTTGTATGCTTATTCTAAATGGCTCATTCAACTTTCAAATTTGGAATTTCATCATTCGATCTTAAAAGTAATGGTTTGAATTAGGTTTATAGTGCTATAAAAACCCTTAGCCAGTGACAAAACCATAATATTTGATGAGCGAATCAGATGGTTTCAAAGCTAAGGGACTGTGAATTCTGAAGATAGATTCCACCATTACCATTGTGATCAATGGGGCCTTAGGTCTCAATTGTTATTCTAGTGAGATTCAGTCATGTTCCCCAAAACATTTAACAAAAATGTACTGTTTACTACAGTTGAAGTTCCCTGGATAATTGTGTCAGATATCTGCTATCATCTCATGTGAAGGACGTGTCTTAGTACTCTCCCACGAACAGAACCAAACAAATATCCTGACCAAATATAATCAAATCCTTGACCATGGACAGGCAGTTGGATAAAATGAGCTGCTCTGTCTGACCTCTCTAAGCCTAATCCCATCTATCCTGGTTCATGAAAGAAACTAAACTAATTTTTGTTTGAATTTTTTATTATTTTCATCAGGAATCAACATCTTGTGAAGACAGATTGTGTTCTGGACGATGCAAGGCAATTGTAAGGAAGATCTTTGAGCAGGTGAGAGCGGAGACGGAGCAGTGGTCACGAATGCAAGAGATGCTGGGGCGGGTTAAGGATGAGATGGAGGAACTACAGGCTTCTCGTGATTTTTGGCAAGATCGAGCATTTGATTCTGCTGATCGCATACAGGCCTTGGAGTCCAATGTAAGCTTCCTACTTCTACCTAATCATTTGTTTCATCTTGCTTGTCTGTTTCAGTTTCATTAGTTTATATTTTTAATTCACTCAACAATTCTTTATTAGTTGTTCAAATATTTGCTGTTTATTTTTGTCATGTAGGTTCCAGTACTATTTATGCATAAATTATTTCTGTCGTTCAGTTATTAGCATCATTTGTCCACCTTTCATTCCCCCAAAAGACTGAGTTATGCTTATTTTACATTTTTTTGTCTGCTTATTAACATAGATTAGACTACCTTCTATATGATCAGGTAAAAGTAGACCATCTTTGAATAACGAAGGATTATTTTTCTGTTACATTAAATTAGGTGAAAGAATGGAAGCATACAGCTAGACTATCAGAGGCCAAAGTCAAGGAGCTAGAGAAACAAATTTCAGAACTCCAGCTTGAGCTTAGACCATTGAGGTTTGAAAGAAGAGAAAGATCGTCAACCAGGAAGGGAAGCTTATTGCCTATGCCACCAGATTCGCAGAAAGAGAAGGAAAAGAAAGTGTTAATATGTAGCTTGAAGGAAAACTATTATCAAAATGGAAATGCTAACAATAAGCTTGTCAAAGATTGGGATGATGGATGGACAAAAGAACACACTTGTGGCAGCACTGTTGCAATTGGTCCAAAGCGATTGCCTCTCCGTGAAATAAGGAATTCCCCTAGATTGTGAAGCAATGTTGCAGACCTTTTGCCTTCCTCCGTGATTTCCCACAAGAAAAAAGCCTGATAACAAATTTGGATGAATAGGTGTGTTTGATGCAGTACTATCAACGATTAATTGATAGGTTCTGATAGCAAATTGCTTTTGAAGGAGAGGAATTGTTTGATCTTCAACTTCTTAACCATCCCTCCAGCTCCATTGCAACTGAGAAAGAAAAGCCCAAAATATGTTTCACATATGAAAGTGAAAGAATCACTTATCAGAGTTGAGCCATTCACTAGCTAGCATGTTTTCCAAAACATAAAATACTACTAATATGTCCAACCAGATGTTTCGGTAAGTAACTATCTCCCAGACAAGTACAAATGCTTTAGAACATGGAATTAGATCATGTCATTTGATTTTCTTTCATGAAATATTGTCTAGACCTGGTTCAAATTCTTTTGTGGGAAGTGTTTTTAGAAGTAGTTAATTTGTTGCAAAAGCAATTTCTAGAAAGTCACCCATGTCATTTTCATGTGTTCACCTTAAGATTTTTATGACAAATAGGAATAATGTTGTTACTTCGTCTTCACTTAATTTAGCTAAAAGGAACCATCGTCTTTAGTTTTTTACAACTCTTGTATTTGAGAATACAATTATCCAACATGTGATACCTCGACTCCGGAGGAGAGGATGAGGTGTGTAAGATGGAAATGCACCACGATTTCTTCCACATCGCTTAGGCGGTCATTCAAGTAAATATTCACAACAATGAATTTACTTCTCTAACATATATGATGACTTGACATCATCCTCACCTTTCTTCGACTTGTCACCGACAGTCTGTTTAGGGTTCCAAACTCAACGGTGGCAACTAAATTCAACAGTTGTGCTCGTTGCAGAAGTTAAAGAATATAATTTTTTTGATTAGAAATGAGACAAAAAGGGGTTTAGAGACAGCTCAATAAACGAAATGCCAAGGCTCTAAGGAGTTTCTTTTTAACTCTTTGAGAATTATCCAACTTGAGTTATAAGTATGAATGATTTTTGGGAAAAGCGGGAAGGAAGAAGAATAAACGGATCAAATCATAGTCTAATTTATTTGATTTTGAGGATTTTAGAAATCTATTTGTCACTATATTCTATCACTCTATAATAGAAAGAGACATAAATTCTAAATCTATCAAAATTCATTCTTTATAGAGTCGTAAGGATAAAACCTCCTATACGTTTCTAAGTGGGTGGGGGGGGGGGGGGGGGGGTGGGGCATTGTCCACATCTATCCCAATGAGCTATCTATCAAATCGTTGTAATTGATGTTTGATCTCGAAGAGAAGGAAGGGATCTTTGGAAAGTGGGTTTTTACGATTTGATAGAGTCAAACTTATTTAAACATTCCCACTATTCTATATTTCCTTGAAAAAGAGGCGCTCAACCTATAGGAACCATTCATGATATTTCAAAGAAAGCATAGATTTTTAAGTAACATCGCATTAATTTAATTAAAAATTAAATGAAATAAAAGTATTGAAATAGAAAAAAAAATTAATGACAATTTTTTTTTCTATGTATATATCTTGACGAACTCATTGGAGTTTTAGCTTCCATTCTAAGATTCAAACGTGAAACTACATAGAATTTGTACGCTCATGACAGATTAAGAGTGTTCTTGACAACTAAGGATGAAATTAAATTAATTTATTTCGAGCATTAAAATGAAAAAAAAAACTAGGAAGCAAACTCTCTATTAAGTCAGTAGTTGTGGCATGAATTTTTTTTTTCTTCAGAATTAACTATAGCCATTTCTTATTAATGATATCCAGAGATGCCTAGAACCTTACATTTCACACTTACATCTTCGATTAGGTTGCATAAAAATGGAAAAATAAAAGGACACGATGGAAAGGATTTGGTGGGGAATAACAAATAGATGGAAGAAATAAATGAGGCTAGGTCTGCTGGTAGTGCAACTTTGGTGAGGTAAGAGGATCTTCAATCAAGATCTCAATATCACATCCAAAGTGAAAAAGTTTAGGCCAATGGTTTAGTACAATTTGAAATTGGATAACTCGTGGGATCAAGAAAATCAAAACTAATCAAAGTTCATATTGAACCATAAGGATAATGTTACTAATTTCGTCGGCTCGAAGGGTTACCATGAGTCTTTCTTAATTCTTTTTCAAAACGAAAGGAAAAATAAATAATGCCTACAGTAGAAGGACTAATCCCTTATTTCGTTCATCGCCCAAAACATCCCAATATTAGCACTGATGGTGTTGTAAATGTAACTCATTGTTCAAACAACTATTCAGAGTTCCTAGAGCTCCTTGTAAACCTTGTTGGAAAACTCGTTGTCGGACTTGATTAATCACTCTTTGTTGTTCAAACGGAATGGTTTCGTTTTTGTAATTTTCTAACCATTCCAAATTCTGACCTATTGAATTCTGCAAATTCAATTTTTCTCGTTCTATTTTAAATTCCTATGTTACTTCGTTACGTACTTACAATTATCATTTGAGCATCCATTTCATTTTGGGTAGAGAAGCAACCTAAACCGGCTAACCTGAACACTTTAGTCGAACAACTTATGCTTGACTAAATGAAGCCTACATCAGGTTGGCTAGTTTACAGTAAGTTATAAAAAAAAACTCAAGTTAAGCCAAGACTGCTCCTACCTTTTATATGGTTAACCTAAACCTACCAAAACGATACGACTTGAGGTAATTCGTTATTGACAAGTGTGGGTCAAGGGTTTTTCAATTTTTTGCCATTCTGGATTGAGTTGTCTGCTTGTTTAAGTAAGTAAGTAGTGTTTTGACTTGCCTTCGGTAGGGTTTGAACAGTAGATATGTAATACCATCTATTGCAAGTCTACATTTAGTATTATGTGGACATTATGTTTGGAATATCATTTTGACCCATTATTTAATTTTCATCATGTATTAAACAAGCGAATTTTATATTGAGTTACCAAATAATTGAATGTTGTGTCATTTCAGACAAAATACAAAATATGCTTATAATAACGAGTCGTGGTGGGTCGATTGTATATGGGTTTTACATGATAATTAAATGAATCATGTCCTGCTCGAACATGTACTTGTTTTAAGTGCCTATTTATTATCCATCGGCATCTATGGATTGATTACAAGTCGAAATATGGTAAGAGCACTTATGTGTCTTGAGCTTTTACTGAATGCGGTTAATATGAATTTTGTAACATTTTCTGATTTATTTGATAGTCGCCAATTAAAAGGAGACATTTTCTCGATTTTTGTTATAGCTATTGCAGCCGCTGAAGCAGCTATTGGCTTAGCTATTGTTTCATCAATTCATCGTAACATAAAATCAACTCGTATCAATCAATCGAATTTGCTAAATAAATAGTAATGAGCAATAAATAGTGGTAATCATAGGTATTTACATATAAATAAAAAATAATGAGCAATAAATAGTGGTAAACATAGATATTTACAATAAATAGTGGTAATCATACTCGTGGTACCCGACCCATTGCCGGACCTACCCATAAATGAGGTGAAAGAGAATAGGGGATGCACAATGTAGTGTCACAAGGGTGGCAGCATCTTTGCAATTGCGCAATGCAATGTGGGTGGGAATGGGGAGCGGTTTGGTCTCTGTATTTGTTTACCAAATATGGCGCGGAAATGACTAGTACATGAGGTGGAAACATTCCTGTTGCAGGCCGCCGAGAGTGAAAAATAGAAACAAGTAGAAGAGAGAGAAAAACAATACCCGAAATCGACCTCAGAGCGAGAATTTTTTTTTTCTTTTCAAAAAACAATAAAGACATTTACAAAACAGAGAAAGAGAGAGATAAAAGAGGCTCTCCTCTTCTTCTTAAATTTGGCCTTGAAGGATGTCGGAGATCCGGTGCATTCCTGCATAGATCTTTGAGGATTTCCGGCTCCCAGCCTAACTCTCTCTTTCAGGTCAGATCACATTCCCTCATCCTACATTCCCATTCCGATCCCTCATTCATTCATCAACCAAACCGACTTTCATTTGAAATCGATTTCCATCGAAATCTGATCTTGAATTTGGATTGTAGGCTGGTACCGGAATCTGAAAGGCTGCCAATTGTTGCAGAAAGCACTTTTCGTTCTTCTCCATTAGCAATCCAAGAAAAGGGAAGGAAAAAAAAACAACACCACAAATATATTTTTAAAAGGGTTTTTAATACATATATCAAAATTAGAGAAACAATAATGGGGTTGATGTCAAGGAAAGTTTTGCCAATGTGCGGAAGCCTGTGCTTCTTCTGCCCTGCAATGAGAGCACGATCTAGGCAGCCTGTTAAGCGCTACAAGAAGCTCCTGGGAGATATCTTTCCTCGCTCTCCGGTAATTGTTTCACATTTTGTATTGTTTTGTTTATGTATGCTATTGTATGATTTGTTGAAAAAGATTCCTATGATGTGATTTTTGTCAATGTGCTTTACACTGCAGAAAATGTTTATAGAATAAGTTCATGAACTTTGTAGGAGACGCTACAGAGTTAAGATTAAAAGTACAGGAGGAGTTTGAAAATGAAGTAAGTTCAAGTTGAGATTTTAATGTGGTATCTACATAGAAGGTTGGAAGTAGCAACTTACTGGTTGGATTTTCGAGAAGTGAGAGGTAAACGAAGGATGATTTTAAGTTTTAGAGAATGCATATTTAGGTAGAACTGAGTTGAGGAAGTTATGAAACAGGAAGGTAGTGGAACCCCTAGTTAGCACAGCAACAAGGTTTTACAATGCCAACATTTTTTTTTAAAAGAAATTGAGGTTTCAAAGGATCCCCAAACCCTTTTATTAATAAAATGGAATGATGGAGAATGAGATACAATTACTTATACACTTCTTCATTACTAGGTTCATCATAAGAATTGAAATTTTTTCTTGCAAAGTGCTTTACTACTATGGTAGTTTCATGTTACACATGCCTTATGTTAGCTTCCTCATAAGAATCAATGAAGTGTGTAATCATGACGCAACACAAGCAAAAACCCTATGAAATCCACCAGAAAAGATAGAACACAAAGATTTCTCTACTAATAATTTGATTGAATTATTCCTTGAACAATACATGAGAGAAATTTAAAGACCTAACTAAACCTTGGATTGTTCTAGTAGCCTTTGGAAATCAAAGGTCTATTGAGAAATAAAAACTATAATCCTATTAGAAACTAAACTAAAATAGTATTTGGAAAATAGAAACTAAAATTCTATTCCAAAATAATAAATGATCTCAAACGCCTAAAATCCACCATACATCACGGCATAGTTGTGAGTTGTACCCGTAACGTGATTTCCCTTTTCGAAAAAGTACTGCATGCCTCATTCCGAGCTTGGACGCCAAATCGGTAAATTTCGGTTAAGTCCTTTTTTCTTTGGTTACCTTTTTCTTTTTTCTTTTTCCTTTTTTCTTATTTTTTTTTCTTTGGAATTATCCTTTTTTCTTTGGTAATTTCCGGTTAAGTCCTTTTTTCTTTGGTTAAGTACTCAGTTTAATGTTTACCTTTTTTCTTTGGTTTGGATGTAAATGCTCCATGCTCTATGTATTTGGGGTTGACCTTCTTCAATTATGTAGAAAATCCTCAAAAATCATGTTGGGGTTTCTCTTTTCATTATTTATTTGAATTGAACTGTGATTGCCATGATGCGGACACTGAATTGCCTATTGTAACAACTCTAGGCCATCGTAGGCTGATATATACCACTCTTTCTTTGTATCCTTTTCCTCTAGTTTGTCGAGGGGCCATATGCATGTTGGTGCTTTGCACAAATTCCCATGAAGCTGGAGTGGAAGATAGGAGTGCCTTCAAGAGTAGCTTTCTTTATGTGGACAAAAATAAGGAACAAAATCCCTTCTAAGTTGAAATTAGCTCATAGAAGGATAGACATAGATTTGATGTGTTCGTTGTGCGATTCGGAGGAATCCACAAGTCATCTTCTTATTCATTGCGGTTTGGTCAATAAGTTATGGTCTTATAAGTTATGGTCTTATGGATGCTTTTTATAGCATTTTTGGCTTATCTTGGGTAATGTCAACTTCGATAGAAGAACTCTTGAGGAGTTGGAAGAAACCTAGTTGCCTTACTATGAGAGGAAAGGTATTATGGAGGTGTTTACATTTGTGTTTTGGTGAACAATCTGGAATAAAAGGAACAATATAATCTTTCAGACCAGAGCTCCTATTGACAGATGGCATCGCAAATATGGACTTGGATGATGGAGCTATCACGATGAAAGTTCTTATTACTCTTTGGGGTTGGGTTTCTCATCATTCATTATTCAAAGGGTATTTGAGTCGTATGCGAATTGAGACAACATTATTTTAGGTCCTTAATCCTTTTATGGTTTGGATTATAACCATTTACAATCAAGTTCTAATAATATTTTACCCAAAAAAAAGTCATAAGCTTGAGTCACAAGATCAACCTAGTGTAGGTTTTTTTATTACCTGCTATAAATCATCTTAATTCTTGTCTGGCCTTGTGGTACCGCTTCCATACTAGAAAACTAGAGTGGGTTTTAGTGAGAATTTGAGAATAGACCACTTCCGTGGCCATGGGCACTTGATATATGCTACATCATCCGTTCTGAACAACTCAAGCTTTTGGAGCAAATATGCTTTAACATGGTATTAGAGATTTTGTCCTAAGAGGCACACTTGCTGAGGTAAAAGCTCAGACATTTTCTAGTATTTTCAGTTATGGATTGGGGAGTATGGAGACTAAAGTTCACTCCATTGTCCGTGGACCTGACAGCTTGATAGATGTTAGAACTTAGAACAACCTCTCTAACAGCATAAGGTTTAGAGTGCTCGGTGAGTTAAGAATGCTTGCTAGTGATTAGTTCGGATTTAGTTCTTCAATTTGATTATCTAAATGTTATTGTTTCCTGAATTCTTTGACATGTTTGATTCCTTAGGGGGTCTATTCTTGCTTTCAGATGATTGAGATTCATCATTTTCTTGTTGTTGTAGGATGAAGAACCAAACGACCGGAAAATCAGTAAACTTTGTGAATATGCTGCAAAAAATCCTATGCGCATCCCTAAGGTATCATCACAACCTTTCTAATTTGGAAAGTAATTGGAACTGTATGTTATGAGCATCAATTACTGATTTTGATACCAATATTAAATCTTATATATTTGTGGTCAAATGAGTAGTCAGATTAACCTGTTATTTTGTTTAGGAAACTCGATTCACAAACTAAAAGTAATTGGATCTATCATTAAAGAAATATTTACTTTTCATATGAAGTTCAAAAGTGATACTACTAATTTATCACTTGTACTATTACTAATATTTCAAAAGATAACCACTCGCAGCTTATGTTTTATTCGAGGATATTCATTAACATGGAGTAAACATCCTCTCTTTTTATTTGTGTAGAGCGATTGATAATATCTGTAGGGTAATCTTATTTTAATATCAAAAAAATGTTTTAGTCCCCCTTTTGAAGGACCAGAATCTTTATGAAAATAAACAATACTGAACTTGGGGTCCCAATGCTTGCAAGGTGCTTGAATAGAAAAGAGAACCCTTGCACCGTTCTTTCTGTTGGAGCCCTAAACCATCACCACTCTTACCCTCAACCAACGGTGCTCGTCGCTCTTTCTATAAAATTTTTTTTTCTGTCTTTTGCCTCTTAGGTTTACCATAAATTCCACCACCCTTCTCCTCACTCTCACCAATATAATCTAAATTCTGAAGGCATCAAGCACTAACACAATATCGATATGAAAGAGATACTTTGGGTCTTTGATAACTTTAAAAGTGGATTCAGAGTAAAATGACCATTGGGGGGGGGGGGGGGGGGGGGGGTTTAAAGGCTGCCCTGAGCACTTGAAATTTCAAAAGGAAATAAAAGAGAATAAAAAATGTTGAGGTGTTCAGGGGAAGTGGCCAGTATGTTTCTAAAATGCACTTCATCACCAGTATGCAAATGCGTTCATTTAATTGCAACTTTGCAATGGGTCAACGAGAAGTTGGGTAGAGAGCAAAGAGATGGAAACAAAATAATTATGAGAAATAGGCTGCCTGTTTCAAGATCCCAACTGCAATAATATGCTTCCCTCTACTAATTGGTGATACTTTACCGAAAATTGGACCCATCTATTTGCAAAATAACAATTAGGAAGGTTATGCTTGATGGTGTTATTCATTTCTTCTTTCTCCACAAATAACATACCTTAGTTTGGTATAATGACAACTCTTTATGGTGTAATATAAAGTATTCTTTGATTAACTACTGGTCAAGTGAAGAAGTTAATCTGTATGCAGTTCCTCTCTGTCTAATATACAACCGAAGAATCTTGTTTTCCTCTGCCACTACCCTGTGTTGGGAGCCGTCTTCATAAAAGGTGATTCTTGTATGACATATGTGGCGCATGAGATTCTTGTATGACTCACGTGCCCATTTTACTTGTTGATTTTTAGTTATTCTTCTAGCACCATTTAAGCCTTTTTACTTGCTCTATGAAAAGGGCCATAAAATTACTGCATATTAAGCTTATGTTTGGATTGTTTTTCAGAGGAAAATTCTAGTGTTTTGAAGTCAAATCCCTAGAATTGCAATTTGGGGAAGTTTCTCCATTGGTGCTCACTTCTTTGTCAACTTCCACTAAGAAACTTAGTACAAAACTAGTACTAGAGTGTTCAATCGCTTGAGAATGAGAAGATTTTAACCAAAAAAAAAACTGGGACGAGATTAGTACAATCCTTCAATGGAGGAAATCCCGTCATGATTAAAGAGGAAGTGGGAAGTGTGAAAGAACAAGCCCTAACCCCAAGTTGCAATTAAACTCCCTGATCAACCAAGGCCCCCAAACCCCACCTCATATCAATCCACATGATCCAATTAACCCATGGTGGTTTGCCTTATTAATTTTGGATATTCCATGGAAACTTTGTGGGCATAATTATGCACATCTATAATCTATTGCACCACAACAATATTTTGAGATGAATGGAAAAAGTTCTGATGTTCCACTCCAATCTTTGTTAGTCATCAGAGATGTTTTTAGCAAGAAGTGGTATGACAATGAACATGGATGGTAGAGGAGGTGACTTATGTCTTGAAGATGGGGATCATTATTTTCTCTGGTGAAGTTTAGCATAAACAATTTGGGATATTTGGAAAATTTATGGTCTCTTTCCTGATAAATAGTGGATGCCTGTAGGATTTTGGAAGCCCAAGGTTGTTGCTAGGTGGCCACAATAATTTATTATTATTATTATTGTTATTATTTAATTCTGACTTCTTATGCCATTTGTTGGAGTATTTGGCTTGTAAGGAATAAGCTTGAGTCAAGCTAGAAGCTGCTGAAGTCTCTGGACATCTGTCTGTCTTCCATAACGAGGACGATGACTGGAAGGGGTTATCATAGGGGATTACTTGATGTCTTTGTCACTTGTAGTTACATAACAACTAAGTATTCTCAGGGATTTCAGTTCTCAACTTAATTGTTTATTATGGTATTACCTTTTGGTTTGAAGGTCTCCTTACCTCATTTTTTTGATATAAATTTTATTAAGGATTATGTCTTCTTTTTGTTTTGATATTTTATGTGAATACGGGCTTGATGTTTTTCATTTATATTCCTGCTTGTGTGTGCCATGCAACTTGGTTCTACGTTTTAAACAAAAAATACGTTGATCAATGTACAAGGTTATATTATGATTACAGAATATCTTTCTTACTCCCATTTTTTTGTTAGAAAGTACAATGGTATCTATAACTCTATCATCATCATCATCATCAAATACTGATGAATACTGCTTGTAAACGTTTTTTGTTACATAGCTGTAATGTTCTTTGATGATGTCTTTTTTTTTTTTTTACTAACTTATCATTTTTCCCATAGTCGTGTAAATTGCATCCATTGCCTTGACTCATGATTTGCATACCAACTTTTGTATCAAATTCCCTTTGTTGCATCAGTATTTTTATGTTAATGAACATTCCTGGACTTGTCTATCAGATAACATATTCTCTTGAGCAAAGGTGT
Source organism: Berberis thunbergii (assembly GCA_003290165.1). NCBI lineage: Eukaryota > Viridiplantae > Streptophyta > Magnoliopsida > Ranunculales > Berberidaceae > Berberis > Berberis thunbergii. The sequence continues at coordinate 98,080 of QNQO01010554.1, forward strand.
TACAAGGAACTGAGATTGGAGCACTTTCACTTAGCAAAAGTCGTCATGTGCATCTACAGGAAATTGTTAATTGCTGTAAGGAACAAATGTGAGTTGGTTTATTTATTTATTCATTTATTTATTTATTAATGCTGCTATGCTTCATAATCTCTGTGCTAAAATCGATGTAACATTGTATATCGTGTCAAAATAAATGTTACAAGGGGTACTTCAGGCCACTCACTAATTTGTCCTATTTTGTCTAGATAACCTGAAGGAAGGATCTCCTAGAGGTGACAATGGCTTTAATAACACTTCCCCTCTTAGACTTTAGTTTTTGCATTGTATGTACAGTTGTTGAAGTTCCCTATGGTGACCACACAATCTATGCAACGACACTTTATTTATATAAAAAAAATTGTGTTCGATACTCCTGGACACCACACACATTTTCATGGTTTTCTAATAAAAAAACACAATTACTAGCTTTATTTACAGAGTCAAATCCATAAAAGACTCTTGAGCTATAGCGGTTAAAAAGAAGCCTTTTGGGGGTGCCAACCAAGACAATAATTAGTTTCCTTTTGATGAAAATACTATGCTATTCATAATGCAATTTTTACTCAATGGGGGCTAACCAACAAAATAAATAGTTTTCTTTATTATTTATGTTGGTCTAGATTAGGTTTTATGACATTTTGATATATTTAGACTAGTAAATAAACGAAATTGCAATAACGAAAATAACGAAATAAACTAATAAACAAATAACTTTAATTTAATCAACCAAGGAATAATGGACAACCTACTCCTAAATCAAACCTAAACCTAATAGGAAATCATAATAGGAAATCAATGTGAGAACCCTAATTGGAATCCATATTACAAAAATAATAGAATGTCTAATATTGATAAAATACTACTATTGCTAATATGAAAATATCCTAATTCCATCATCCCTGGGTTGAAAAAGTTTGTCCTCCAGCTTGAAGCCAAGGAAATCATATGAGCACAAGCATCAACAGGATGAGAAGTGTCCAAGCAAAAGTCGACTTTGAACTGTGTCTTTGTAGATGCTGGCACCTCAAAGAACTCGGCACCAAAAATAAAGTCCAATCTGAATTTTGAATCCAAACTACGTCCATTGCCTGTGCGTGTGAATTGCTAATTGGTCCTCAAAATGTACCATAAAATTGGCCCAAATTGGATCATAAATATTGCCCCGTGGTGGTGAATAATTGTGGCATCATAACTAGAAAATCAGATCTCATGGTGGTACAAAGTCATTAAGCCTTTTGCAAGTATCCCGATCCTTAGCATGTGGTGGTACTGACAAAACCTGTGGGGGAAAATAACTATAGGAATTAAATAAAATTTGGTGAGCAGGGCCCATAATTAAAAAATAGGAGGGGGAGGGGGGGTGGGAGGGGGTAGAGAAGGGCGAGGAGACGACCGACTGGAAGCTGCGAAAACGAGGAACGATTGACTTGGTCTGTCGATTGGCCAGGACAAGGGGTGGGATTAGTGGAGGATAAGTCGAAGGGTGTTGTGGAGGGATGGACAGTGGACAGGTGCGATGTGGTGAATGTTTAGTCGTTGGGGTTGATCTGTTTGAAGGGATGATTGACTTGATCAATAGGGATGGCGGAGACGTTGGTTGAGGGACGTCAGTTGAGGGAATAGCAGGTCGATCGACCTTGGGAGGAGGATGATCGACTTGTGTGTCAATGGGGTGGGGAGCATGGGCTGACAGTGAACATGCAATGTTCTCTATGTGTCGATCGTCTGGTTGAGAGGATGGAGACTGCGTTCGATGTGGTTGGGATCATGTTCGACTTGGAGAGGACTATCGCCGCTGTCAACGGTGGGGGTTTTGGGCCTCTATAGCGCTGCGGGTGATGGTGGTGCTGTTTGGGTCTTATTCTTGCCTGACAGGAATTTGTCGAAGATTCGACCCATCGTCTCTATCTCTCTGTCGAAGATCCGATCCATCCTCCCCTTCTCTATTTCAATTGCCTTTTCTAAATGTTGGAATTTTATTTCTTCAATCATTTTTTTTTCAAATCGAACAAAACTATGAGAATGGTTCAGCTCTAATACCAATTGATAGATTTGGACTAGTAAATAAATGAAATTACAATAATGGAAAGTAATGAAATATATGATAATAAAATAAACTAATAACTTTTATTCAATCAACCAAGGAAAAATGGGCAACCTAATCTCATACTTATAATTAGCTTACCTTATAAATCAAACCCTAAACCTAATAAGAATCAATGTGAGAACCATAATTGGAATCCCTATTACAAAAATAATAGAATGTCTGATATTGCTAAAATGTTAATATTAATAATATTAATAAATATCCTAATTCCATCATATTTAGACTAGTCTCTTTAAATATTATTTTTATCTTATATATAACCCTATTCCTAAGAGAATTAGGGACAAAAGAATGATAATGACAGGTATAAGTTGATCTATTGTTGTGAGGATGAAAGGAAACAGTCAAATGACAAATACTAATCCACCAAAAGCATGTTCTAAATATGTTCCCTAACTGCCCTTTGAGTGATATGTTATTTACGATACTATGTTGTGGTAGAACATGTAATTGAAAGAAAAATATTTTACGGTCAGTTTGGTTGCACTTAAAAATCGACATGGAATTTGAAACCATTTCTGTGGATTCCAATTTCGAGGCTCTCCCTCGGAATTTGATTTTCATGGGAAAACCAGTATCATGAGGAACAATTTCCTGTAAATAAACAGACAATCAAACAGTAGAAATCCACATAACGAAGGAAATGGAATCCAATTTCCATGTCAAATACTTTTCGCTGTTGGTTGTATATTTAACGACAGGAAATGATTTTTCTCTATTGGTTGTGTATATAACGACAGGAAAATAATTTTGCATGTAACTAGTTTTCCCATCTCTCATGGGAATTCAAATCTTTTGTCCCTCTAATTAAAATCCGCGGAAACGGTTTCAATTTTCATGTCTATTTTCCATCCTACCTTATATATTAGTGAAAAAGGGAAAAAGTTGATTTTTTCCGATTCCATTAACGACCCTACCAAATTCTAATAGTTACATACTTGCACATAAAATAACAAAATGTACCACGGGTACAAATGTACATTCATTTCTAATTTTTCTTAAAAGAATTGAGATACTTTGCTATATACTTTACAAGCCCTCCCAAGCATTGATTAATCACAAATAGGTCCTCTATCAGGATAATTTAATACCCCTCTAAGCATTCACAAATTATCAATAGACCCTCAATCAAAATTATTTATAATATTATATAAAAAGTGAAAGGAGAAATAGAATGTTCCCTTTATGCATTTGTTATAATAATATTATATAAAAAGTGAAAGTAGAAATAGAATATTCCCTTTATGCATTTGCTATAATACGCCTTTAAAAAAAATTCACAACATTATACTTTTTTAAAGGGTATTAAATTTTGTTATAATTTCTCCAAATGGGTAAATTGTAAATATATTAAGGTATTATATTATAATAATAATAGAAATTTAAAGGTACTCATGTACGTGCTACGTGAAAAATGTATTGCATATTGGTGGTTGAATGACTTCGTTTGTCGGGTTATGCATTTCCTAAAAAATTATTACATACTGAAATGTATATACACAAATGAACATTCTTTACTTCTTTTGTTTAAGTTGGGGAATGCCAAAGGCACGACACTACAACTAGATGGCATGACGCAGCATGTCACGGTAGCCGAGCCAAAGGCACATGTAGACGCCATGAGAGAAAAGTGTGTAATACACTAGTGCATCTATATTTTAAGTAGATGAGTATATTTTGGCGAAGTAAAATTATAACTAAAAAATAGTGTGTAATACACCAGCATTAATATTGTTACATAGCGTGAGATCCCGAGTCTTCAACACTGATGCTTTCAATATTTGGTCTCAGGGTACACAAGTTTACTTAAAAACCATGATATTCTAATTGAGAAATATTTGGACATACCCTCATTCTCTCCTTTGGGTCATCTTGGAGATGTGGAGTGTTTCTCTTGGAAACATGAAAAACTACAGTTTACTGGAATCATCTTATTCCATAACACAGTCGATAAGGTAGTTTTTGCAGGTACCACAGGATTATCCGAGAAACCATCTTTTCATAGAAAGGAGATACAAAAAACAACAATTTGTTCACTACCATCTCCATCACTCCATGTCCACTTAATCTCCACATCCTTGATACCACATGACAAAGAGTCTCTGTTTCAGGTTCCCTTCTTTACTTTGAAAACAAAAGGATGACTGCTACTGTGCAGCACTCTGCAAATTTACTTTGAGTTGGTCATCCTCCAATTAAACCAAAGAATATTATATATCATTCAATGCATACATAGAACACTGTGATGAAATAACTGAACGAAGTAGAACTTCACATGCTCTGCAGCTGTTAAACGGACAGGGATATGTTTAGAGAAGAGGGTTAAGCCAAGCCATGTAGCTGGCCAACTAACCCATCCCTATCACTTTGGGTCTCTGTAGGAGAAATTGAGCGATAACTGAATCAATTATACTAATCCAGCGTTAGGAGTTCAGATTAAAGTTAGACAGAAGGGAGGAAGCATCATCTTGGTTAGCAGAACTTTCAGGCTAGAACATCCATGAGGGTGGAAGTTGAAAAAATTTGAGGGATAAAGAGTCCAATTGGAGGAGGAAGTCTAGAATTAAATGGTTGTTGGAAGGGGATAGTAATACACAACTCATCCATGCTTTTGCCTCCCTGTGGAGAAAGATGATTTATCGCGGATGAAAATTGATGGGGTCCTAGTCGATGTTCAAGAGATTATTCAAAATCACATAGTTTCGTTTTTTGAGCAATTATACCTGATAGTGGGAAATGGAGACTTGAGTTGACAGGTTTCGACTTTGGTACTATTTCATTGGAGGACAAGGAGAGGCTTGATAGTGATTTTTAGTGCTGAAGAGATCTTGGAAGTCATAAAAAGTTGTGGGAGTGATAAGGCACATGGGCCGGATGGATACCCTATGGGTTTTTTCAAGGAGTGTTGGGACTTCCTTAAAATAAAAGCAACGGATGTAGTCGCCGAGCAGCAAAACTCTTTCTTTCTTAATTGGAGGTTAAATATTTCTTTTATTACCTTGATTCCCAAAAAGGATGGTGTTGGTTCTATTTGAGATGTCAGACCTATTAATCTAGTGGGTGTATGTATAAAATCAATGCTAAAGCTTTAACTAGAAGGCTGAATTGTGTTTGGATTATGTGATTCGGCCTACTCAATGTGTGTTTGTAAAAGATAACAAATTTTGGGCGAGGTGATAATTGCAAATGAGTTGGTGGATTCTAGGTTGAGAAGCGGTGTCTCGAGTCTTCTATGCAAGATTGATTTTAAGAAACCATATGACCATGAGAATTGGGATTTTGTGTATGTAGATGGGTTATGGCGAGAGGTGGGTTAAAACCTTTATTTCGATGGTTCACTTTTGATTTTGGTGAGTGGGGAACCAAGGGATTTTTCCAAGATTTCCAAAGGCACTTGGCAGAGTGATCTTTTGTTTTCATTTTTGTTTACGATTGTGGTGGAGGCTCTTGGTAGATTGGTAGCTAAAGCTTTGGAAGCAGGTTTATTTGTGGTTTTCAAGTGTCTCTTATAGGGATGAGAGTGGTGCACTTGCAGTTTGCTTAGACATTTTTTTTTTCCATTGATGATGATATATTCCAAGTACAGAGTTTGAAGTACATCCTCTTGTTTTTCCAAGTGTGCTCGGGACTTAAAATTCATTTTTTCAAAAAACATGGTATAATGTTGGTGAGGGGGCCCAATGTGGCTTGCGTGCCGTAGTGTTGGTATGTCAGGTGAGAGTTACAAAGAACAAAAAAACAAAAAACAAAAAACAAAAAACAAAAACAAAAAACAAAAACAAAAAACAAAAAATAAAAAATAAAAAACAAAAAACAAGAACAATCAATTGTGTGATCCAATGATAAAAATGACGGGGAAGAGAGTTGCATTTTGGAATGTGAGATTGCTATCAAAAGGTGGGAGGTTGGTACTGATTAGGAGTGCTCTCGTTGATATGCATGTTTATTACATGTCCTTGTTCCATGTGCCAACTTCAGCTGCAAAAAGAGTAGAAATGTTTAGAAGTTTCTTATGGGGTGATTGAGAAGAGGATAAAAGTTTAGATGCTCTCAACTGGGAATAAGTTTGTTTGCTTAAATAGGTAGGAGGGTTTGGTATTCGACCTCTTCAATTGATAAACAAAGCTTATATGGGTAATGGCTGTGGCGATACGATACTGAAGGTATTGATTGTGGAGAGATAATTAGAGCAAAATATGGTCATGTGGGGTTTAATTGGTTACCGATGCATCCGGTGTGTTCTTATGGAACTAGTACATGGAAGACAATATCAAACGTCAGGAATGATTTTATTTCGGTGTGTGGAGGTGGTGATGGGGAGAGGTGACATGCTTAAATTTTAGTGTGATAGATGGAGTTAGACTATTATCAAGCCTTTGTAGTAAGGTTTCCTAGATTGTATGCATTGTCCAACATGAAGAAGGGATATTGATGGGTTCGGTAACAAGGTGAATGAGAGTATGGTTTGGGATCTTCATCTTAGAAGAACGACCCTATATGTAGGGAAGCTATATGAATTTACGAAGCTTTCCGATGTGATGGATAGTGTACTTTTGGGAGATGAGGATTAAAGATGGGTATGGAGGAGGATAGAGGAAAGGGCTTCTTAGTTTGCTCTTTTTGCTCTAGTTTGGCAGGGATGTGCTTTGAAAAATGTTCATGTGAAGTTGGTGTGGAAGAAAGGTGTGCCTTTGAGAGTAGCTTTTTTTTATGTGGACGTCAGTTTGGAACAAAATCCCTTCTAAGCTGAAATTGACTCATAGAGTGATGGACATAGATTTGACGTGTTCGTTGTGAAATTAAGAGGAGTCCACAAGTCATTTCTTATTCATTGTGGTGTGGTCAACAAGTTATGGATGCTTTTTATATGCATGTTTGGTTGATCTTGGTTTATGCCTCGATAGAAGAACTCTTGAGGAGTTGGAAGAAACCGACTCACCATAGTATGAATGGAAAGATATTATGGGACGTGCTTCCATTTGTATTTTGTTGGACAATCTGGAATGAAAGGAACAATAGAATATTTCGGATAAGGCCTTGGATGATGGAGCCATCATGATGGAAGTCGTGATGGGAGTGCTTGTTACTCTTGGGGTTGAATTTCTCATCATTCATTATTTAAAGGGATGTATTTTGAGTTGTTGTATGCAAACTGGGATAACATTATTTTAGGATCTTAATCCTTTTAAGGTTGGGATTTTAATCTCTTTACAATCAAGTTCTAATAAAATTTTTAACTTTTAAAAGAAATAAAAATTATCAGTTTGATAAAAGCCTTAACGTTCCCTTCAGTTTAACAAATTACTGTTCTACTTCGAATTCAAAGTAAGAACAAAAGTTTATAACTCAATAAAGGCACAACTCATGGAATCTCATAAGGATATCCAATCAAAAATGGAAAATAGAAAAAACGAACAAAATGTTTTAAGTCTCACAATATAATTATAGTCAAAAGTATGGATTATTCCGTATGGTGTATGCCATCAAATCTCACAAAACTCAGCAAGATGTCTGTTTGAGTATGCAGCAGGATAAGTTCAATATAGAACTTAAAAGGTTAATACGAGAATTTTACACTAAACAAGCTCGTACTCCTAACAATATTACAATTACATTGTCCAAAACACAATCCTCCTTATGTTACAAATAATTACGACAGGAAATCTGGAGTATAACATCTTATAAACCTTGACACCAACTCTACAAATAAGGTAAATACAAGCTAACCAGTCCACAAAGAGGGTTAATCATAATCAAAAGACTTCACTAAGGAGGTAGCCCTCCACTAAAGGAGGTAAATATAAGCTAACAGCTATGTAGCTAATCGCTCCACATAGGATGAAGTGAGGAACAGTAAACACTCCATAATGCATAAAATTTTGTAGAGAATTTCATTAATTCGTTTCTACTTCATCATCATATTAGTATACTACCATGAATGACGTAGGTAAAAAAATTACACATGAGACATTATAAATAAATTTTCAATTGTATTTAATTAAAACAGTCTACAAATTAAGGTCTTAGTCTGCGCAACTATGAAATTAAAGTACTGCATATATTCCAAATCAATTGATTCAAAACTCTCTTTAAAACAATCATATATTACAATTTTATGTCAAGAGTCTCATTGCTAAGTACCTCTCTAAGTAGATATTTTCAAGAGTAGGGGTGGGCATGGTTCAGTTCGGTCCGATACCACCCCTGTACCAGTAGCATTCCCTCGATAGAATTTCGGTATGGTTTGATTCGATTTTCTGGACTTTTTGAAATTAGTATCTTATCGTACCTTCCCGATCGGGTTCGATACGGTTCTGTACCAATTTTGGTTTGCCCCGATTCACCACCCAACATCTCTGCCTTCAGGCCTGAACTCTCTGCCCTAGTTGTTCTCCCCTCATTTCCTCTTGTCTCAATCCCCACCCTCATCACCTTTTCTTCGCCACTACTTACTTTTTACATCAAGAAGAGAATCAAAATTACTCTGTACCCTAATCATCCTAGACCTCATCCTCACTTTTGACATCTGGAACCCAAATTCCACCATTGCCACAAACACAAACACTCCTCAAGCAACAATAGCCTCATCACCCCCACCTCCTAGTGCTTATTGTTTGGCATTGAAACATGTTGGAAAGGGAAAGATCGGCTTTGAATTGAGTTTTTTATTTTTTTTATTTTTTACTTCGTGTGGACCAAAGAAGTAAAATGTCATTCATTTGAATAAGATATTCATGAAGTATTCCTAAGGGACAAGACAAGCAATGCTCTTTTATTTGTGGTGGGACACATGTCTAGCAATCACTTACATAAATAATTTTAATAATAACATGGGAGAGAAAGAGTAAAAAAGGTTTGTTTTTTATTTTGATTTATTATAACTAAGTACCATTTGGTACGGTTCAAGAATTCAAAACTTTAAACTGATACCGAAAATTTTTGTTTGTATGGGACTGGGACGGTATGACACAGTTTGATTTAGTTTCGGTATTTTCAGTATAAAATGCTCACCCCTAGTCCAGAGTGTGATACGTGGAAGAAAAACGATAACAGTTAGCATAAAATGAAAATAAAGTGATTCAATATTCTGTATAAATTAGACATGCAGATCGACTAGATAGTCAGATTCGTCTATCAAACGGTTTTAAAGATTTCAGGAATTACTGAATATTCAAAGATGCATAATAGATAAACCGTAGCATGCTTCTATAAATTCAAACAACATACCCGCGGCGACCGCTTCTATTTGACATGGGCAGGGTGGTGCTTAACTTTTTGGCTTGTGTGCGTGGTCGACTCCTTTGTTTACCGTGTACCAGATGCTCTTATATTTCACGGTGAACAAAATGAAAAATCCTATTTGTTTATTTCCCCTAGTCAGCATGTATTGCACTATTCCTCCTTTGTGTTAATTAATTTTTTTTTCCTGTAATAGCAAACTATTAATTTGTAGCATGTTGAAGTAAACGTTACAGGGTGATATTTATCAGAGAGATTTCTACATACTGTTTGTCTACCTAATTTATCTAAGCTTTCAATTTTGCAACTTCTAAGACAGTGCTCTTGATGGTCTATTTCTATTGAACCTTACTTTAGCAGTTTATCACGGGTCCTTAGAAGCAGTTACTGCAGTGTAAATGTTTGCTAATGTCATCTCTTTTCTTTGTGACTTTTGTATAATCTGTTATATGAATGTCATGGAATGTGTATTTTGTTATTCGTTCAAACACATCATGTTGCATGCAGATATTACATTATCTGAATTAGTATTTACAAAGCCTTCATTTTACTCTAATGACATAATAACTCGACATTTGGGTTACTCCTAGATTTTGTTTATTTTTTGCACAATATTATTGACTGACTAATGATACCTCATTTATTTATTTATTTTCTGGTGTAAAAGTCATTGTCAAAATAACTGGATTTGATAAGTTACAATATATTTACAGGTCACTTTTTGCAAGTAGCCTGCTTACCATCATACACACTCTGCTTGATCAAACGCGCCGGAATGACATGAGGATTATTGGATGCCAGACTCTTTATGACTTTGTAAATAGTCAGGTATATCATGATCAATTATTGCATGTTCATGATTTTACTTGGTATTAGCAGGAAGTTATCAAAATAACCTGATTTTATTCGGTTGACCACCTGGCAAATCCTCTTGTTGCACCGTCATTTTTAGCATCATAACAACCTGATGTTAGAATCCGAATTTCTTTAAATATTGTATTGTTGACTCGTGACAGACAGATGCTACCTACATGTTCAACTTAGAAGCTCTGATTCCAAAGCTCTGCCAGTTAGCGCAAGAAATAGGGGATGATGAGAGGGCACAGAATCTGCGTTCAGCTGGGCTGCAATCCCTTTCTGCAATGGTATTCTGTCTTCCTACCAATTTGTTGTCTTCTGTCCCATATGATTCCATAAAAGTCATATTCCCTATAAATTTGTAGGGCTGGATGTTTTGATACTCCAACCACGAATTTCGTTTTGTGGTTTTGCTTGATTTTACCCTAGTCATGAAAATCCAATAAGATAAGAAGGGGTATAACAATCAATTAAATCTGATTTTCTATAATTTGGATAGATTCTTGGAGACTCAAAAAATGGTTAGGTAATTTGGGAAAACATGTATATTGTTGCTTTACCCAGAGTAATGTCTGGATCAGTAAGCCCTTCATCTTGGAGAATGGCGCAAGTCATCATAAAAGAGAACCTTTCAAGGAGGAAGGATTGATGGACTCCATGGAACAATGGTGTGGTGAGGATTCTTGTATAGGTCAGGAAGTTACCCATTATAGTTAGTCTCAGATTTCTTAAAAAAATTGAAACTTGAAGATTGGAGTATGGAATTAAATCATGACACAGACTCTGGAAACAATTATGAATCTTTGTTGAGGAACAGGATATAACTTATTGTGTTTTCCATATGGAAACAGCTAGAATTGATGGGTGGGTTAGGCAAATGTCTTTAGGACTGTGCTAGAGAATGGATTACCAGGGCAGAATAAAAAAGGTGGATCTGGCAACGAAGTTAAAGCGGAATATGAATTGTGGAGAATGTCTTGAAGAGGACAAGAATTGTGACAAGACTATGGTGTGCAAGAATCTTGAGATGAAGAACTCACGAAAGGAGATTGCAAGGGAATCTTTGTGTTGAGAAAGCCTATGTTGTCTGAACCTCCGCTTCAGCAGCGTTGCGACTCCTGAAACTTTTCAGAACTTGCCCGTTTCGCTTTGAAAAAATTTTGCCTCAAAAGTTTTTGGCCCTTCATGACCATGTAGCGCAACGCTTGCGCGCGCCTTAGTTGGGGCGGTAAATAACATGTTAACAATGTAAATAAATGAAATAATTACATGTTCTTTATGCAAAAGTGTATTTAAGAAATTTTAGGACATGTTAAATATGATTTTCTTCTACATCATCTATAGCAACAAGTATGGGAAAGACGTAGGAAATTGATCGTGGTATGTGGTTGTACGGCAGCAGATAACGACCTTCATTGCCTCGCCGCCTAGGCAATACTTACATGTTAAAAACATAAAAAATATTGTGAAGGGCACCCACCTAGGCGGCTAGGATGCTAGGTATTGCTTGGGTGAGCTAGGCTCCCAGGGCTGGCTCATCGCCTCACCTTGCCTAGTGCCTGAGACTACATAGACTGCTCATCTATCACGTGAGTGCCTGGTAGATTCTTAAAAATCATTTTAAGTTGTCATCTTATTTCTAGTCCAAAGATCATGCTTTTGGTTTGTGAACTTTGACGTCCCCTAGTTATTAATGATGCTTTCTTTCGTACCAAATTATAGTCTGTCACTACTCTTGTTCCTGCTTAATTATGTTACAATGTACTTTCCTGCATATATATTGATGCCGATTTGTCCTTTATTTGATACCCAGGTTTGGTTCATGGGTGAATATTCTCATATTTCAACCGAGTTTGATAATGTAAGTTGTTCTGAAACTTATTAATTGTTTCTATGTTTCTATCAAAATGTATTTTAATGTTTCATCACCACATTGTTACTCTCTACATTTTTTTATTTTTTTTTATTTTCTCAATACCATTCTTTTTCACAATTTCATTTTCAAATACCTTGCATATATGAGAAGCGAAAGGTGCAGCTTACTGTTTCCACCAAAGCTTAGGTTTTATGATGGACAAATAGCTTACTGGTCCCATCAAAACTTTAGTTCCTTGAATTAGAAAATTTAAGCAAAAAATTGGTCCCTTTGTGAAAAATAAGAAGCACATTGGAAAAGAACTAAACTCTATGCAAAAGTATAAGCTAAATATTATAAGCAGTTTAAAACGTGTCATTAGTAAGTAAAACTCACAATACTTATTAAGATGTAGTGTGGAAATAGAAATGTTTGTATACGCAAGTGCATTGATAGAGATTGACATGTAAAATATGATGAAATTATGGTACATTGAATATTCTGTACAAGACAGAATGGAATATATAACACAAAAATTACAGTAACCAATTTGTGGATTAAGAGGGTTTCTTTGTATCACCTGTGAGTTGCAAATCTCATGTAGTTGTATCCACTTACAAGTGAAGGCTCCAAAAGTTTTGTGTTTGTTATGGACCAGCAAGATCATATAAGAGTTCAATTGATACAAGTTTTGGAAAAGAACAAGCTCCATATTTTTATTTTTATCACAATTCTACCCAGTAAATATTTGAAAATAAATAGCCATTTGTTTTTTGAAAGGTAGTAATGGTTTTGACATTATAGTTGGGGCGATGAGGCGGAGGCGAGGCAGACGGACCTGAAAATGTCTTAGGCGGACGCCTCAATGAAGTGAGGCGGCTAGAATGCATCGACTCTCCGAAAATCCTCCGTATCAAGTGTCAAATACGTGTTGGACATGAACGTGCGCTCGACACGTATTTGACACGTGGTCAACGATCAAAATACATTGATTTCTTCTGACTCGTCTTGGACACGTCCATACACATTTTTCAGACACGTGGTTGCAAACAGCCACTTATTTCTCTTCTCCCTCGATTCTAACCTAACCCTAGGTTCATTTGCATCAAAGAAAATCAGAGAAAGTCTCAGAGAAGAAGAAAGAGAAGGATAACCATCTTCATGTACCACAGAGATCGAGCCAAAAAAAGAGAGTCTGAGAGAGATCGATCGAGCCAAAGACAGAGAGAAAGATTGAGCCAGAGAGAGAGAGATTGAGCCAGAAAGAGAGAGATTGAGCTAGAGCGAGGCTCAACTTGCTTGCGTGACGGAGCCAGAGAGAGAGATGGAGTTTGTTGGAAGGAAAACAATGTTGTCCTCAACAGGTAAGCTTTTCTTTTTTCGTTTTTATTTTTATTCTTCTGCGATTTTTTCCAACATCTGAAATTTCAAACCAGATGGTGTCTTGTTTCTTCTTTCCCATTCCTTTATCCAAATACCTGAAATTTTAAACCCATGAAGAAAAACAATTTCTATCGAACTTATATTGTTTTGTTTTTTTATTTTATTCATCCTTTGTCTAACTCCAAACAAAGCACTTTCTCCGCTGCTATCAATTTAGCATCAGAACTAGCTACTAGCTAATTTGATTTCCAAAAATGCCTCCTGTTGTGTCCAATATAGTATCTCCTTCTCCAGCAGACAATCCTTAGATACCAGCGAGAGTACAGATGTTGAAACTAGCATCTAAAAAATGTAGATTGATAATCTTGAATGGCCTTGCTACGATTATGCAACTTGACTGATTTCAAAGGTTTTTTGCTCACTGATGTGTTGATTTTTGTATTTCAACTGCAAAGAATAAAACAAGTAGATTAGCATTTAGCAAAGAATGAGTATTTCATCCCTTGAGATGCCCTTTTAATCAATATTTCAATCAATGAATCAATATTGCAAAGAATGAGTTTTTCAATCAGTGAATGATTATTTCATCCCTTGACATTCCCTTTTAGATTAGCATTTAGCAATCTTGAAGAAAAAACAGTAGATCACCTTTTCTTCTAATGTTATGTTGTTTCTTAAATTGAGTTAATGAAATTATCAATTTACATTATCAAATTAATGAAATTATGTTGCTTATGCTTTATGAATTTATGATGCATTTGAATGAATGAATGTTTTATTGATATGTTTGGATTGTTCATTATTATTATTTATGTTTATTTGAGTTACAAAAAAATATATTAAAAAAAATAAGTTTGACCTTGTCGCCGAGTCCTATTTTTTTAAAACTGCCGAGTCACCATGTCGTATCCGTGTTCGACACGACACACATATCCAATCATCCTTGTGAGGCAGTCTTAACATTTTTTAAAGATTTATTTTCATAATAAATTGAAACATATCAGTATAGTAGTGTACATCATCATTTTGATAAAAATTATAAGCAAATATGTAAAAAAAAATGACACAACTACCTAGAATCGAAATGAAAATATAATAAAGTTGTATAGCATGCGAAAAAATGCACTACATAAGTGTCAAGTAACTTGCAAACATCCACTAAATTATTAAAAATCAATATCTTGAAAAAATAGAAGCTTGAGAATATTGAGTATTTGTTAGAAGAAACTGTTGGAATGGTTGGTAAAAATTCACAAGTATGATTTCTATTGGTATTTTAAAAGCATAAAAATTATTAAACTATGCTATGAAAAATCAAGATTGATGTTGATCACAGACCGATCAAAACATGATATGTTTTTTTTCAAAAAAAAAGTGACAAATTTATCAAAACTTAAAAACGTTTTATCTTGTTTTTATCAAATATTACACCAATAAACATAAAACCAAGGAAGCATAGACTTTTCGAAAATTTGCCGTATCCGTGTCCGACACGTATCCGACACACGACACTCGCTCGACACGTATCAGACATTTGGTCAACGTGTCAGCAGATGTCAGACACATGGTCAATGTGGTCAATATGGTCAACGTGTCGGACACGCCTCCAACACACCCGAAACTTGGTCAGGACACAATCAAGACTCGAAACTAACTTTTTTATATTTTTTACTTTTAGATGTTTGCAAATAACCACGTAATATAATGATTGTTGATCCATCTGAAGTGAATAACTAATTCAATTGTGATTAAAGACAAATAGGGCAAAAAGTCACTAAACATAGAGGTAGTTTACGTTTCTTAATATTTGCATGTTATTTTTCTCTCATTTGCTTCTTATCTCCTCTACTATACTTTTTCTCTACTTTAATTTTATTTCTTGCAATAGTGTCAAATTCTTCAAGATACTCTAGGAAAGTACTTTATTAAATTATTATTTATATTTTTATATGACTTATTAAAAAAATATTATGACGTGTCGACGTGTCTCCGAGTCCTAGTTTTTTGAAAATTGTTGAGTAGGCGTGTCATGTCCGTGTCCGACACGATGCGCGTGTCTGTGTTCGTGCATCCTTGCATAAAACCCTATTATAAAGTGGGTTGCAACCTCTTTTTGCTACAATTGGGCTGCAATTGGGCTTGGCTGCAACCATATATTAGCTGAGGCGGACGCCTCATTTCACCGCACCACATTGCCTCACTTTGAGGCGTGCCTAGGTGGTCGCCTTGACTACACTGAGTTTTGGTGGATTCCAAAACAACAATATGTTGTGACAATGAAATTATGATACCACCACAAGTCTTACCAACCAAGCTAGTTGGCACTGGTGCCCCTTGTAGCCACATATAAGCAAGGATTATGATTTTGTCTTTCGAAGTAATTTCAGTATTTTCTTTTAAGAAATATTTTGGGAAATATTCCGTTGTATGTAGAAAAAAGGTAAAAATTTTGAGAATATATCAAACATATATGAATTTGCGGAAAAGTAAGATATAAGTAAATTAACCTAATAGATACATTAAATATATTAAATGAAGCCTAAGTACACAAGTATCCCAAGTAACTTTCTTAATTGTTTGGGTTTTACGTGAAAATATCGAAATCTATAAAAAAATGACGAAATATGTCGACAGAAAAAGTGTAATTTGCTTTATAACTTTTTGGGTTTTACACGAAAATGCCGAAATTTAAGAAAAAAACCGAAAATTACGAAATAACTCGTCAAAATAATGTACTTTAAATTTTGAGATCTCGAAAAACTTAAAATTTTGCGAAATTTCGTGAAATCACAGTCCTCGCTTATAAGTGGGATAAACAAGTAAGTTTTGTTTGAGCCACTTACATTTATAACGACTTTATGTGCCTTGCTACTTGCCAGTGTTGCAACACCTGAAACTCTCCTTGAACGTCATATTGATTTCAAGTAAAACTATGAGTTTAAGAATATAAAAGTTATGAGTTGAAGAATGGAAACCTTGCTTCCATGATGCTTAGAAGAGCTTCTGATCCAAAACTGCAAATTCACAAAAAACAAAAATGCTGCAACAAGAATTGTTTCTTTACCGGGTTCTAGTCAGAAATAAGAGTTCAAGTGTAAAGTTTAAATGCTTAAAGTTTTTCCTAGAATTTTAAGCGCTGTTGCATTAATTTTAAAGTATGGGTGAACGATTAACCTTCAATAGCGCTTCCCTATCATACTGGATTTTATCGATTGATTGGATAACTTGAATTAGTGCTGATGTTTGACAAGTTATTAAATTCTTAAATGGAAAATATCCTATTTGGGCTTTTATGTCTAATCTAACATGGTGTAATTTCACTGATATACCGAATGTGGAATATGTAATTAGGATCAGGTCAGCGGTTCTGATTCTGTTTGTGTTCTGGATTCTCACTAATACTTCCAGGGCCGCCTTTAATTATGGGACATGGTGCCAAGACTAAAAGCAGGGGACCCTTTTACATTCAAGGGAAACTAAATAATTTTTTATGTGTTGTATGTTACTAAGTTAGGAAGTAAGACACCCATGACCAAAAGGGGTAGACTATTGAAGCAATACAATTTTTAAGACATAGTTGGACATTTTTTCTGGAGATTACATTGTAAAACGTCCTTAATAATAATTTTTTTTTGAATCTGGAGCCCTGTGGGGTTGTACCTCTTGCACTGCATCAGGGCCAGGCTTGAATACTTCCATGAAATAATTATACAACAAAATAGTTCTCAAATTGGACCTTTGTGTCTCAGTGTTTTTCAAGATAGATAGATTTTTTATTTTTTATTTATTTAACAGGTTGTATCAGTAGTTTTAGACAATTATGGAGGCCCTAAGAGAAGGTCGGAGAATCCCAACCAAGAAAAGCCAGAAACCCAAAGTCGGTGGGTGCAAGAAGTACTCAAGGTTGAGGGTCATGTTTCTCCTACGCCTGATGAATTGACTAAAGCTCCCTCTTGGACGCAAATCTTGAATGAAAGAGGTGAAATAACTGTGTCCTTGTAAGTGCTCTTGTCCCTCAATCATGCAACTACTATTTACATTATCTAGCAAGCAAAACACATTCTCTAATAAAAATAGCTATTATTTCACAGAGAAGATGCAAAGAACCCTATCTTTTGGTCCAGGGTTTGCCTGTTCAACATGGCCAAGTTAGCTAAGGAGGCCACAACAGTACGCCGGGTGCTGGAATCGCTGTTTCGCTATTTTGATAGTTGCAATTCTTGGCATCCTCAAGATGGACTAGCTCAATTTGTTTTGTTGGACATGTTGTTGCTAATGGAAAAGTCAGGTACGAGTTTATCGGTTGGAAGCAAGGAATGAGATTTTGGTGAAATTTTCGTTTTTTTTGAAATTACAAAAAGAAAAATGGCGAAAGAAATAATTACATTTTTTTGGAAAAATTTGAGGTTTTTTCATAAATTTCAGGATTTTTTTCGTAAATTTCATTTTTAGTAAAACTACAAAACTAGCTACCATTTTTCTACTTATATATTGATTTTTGAAATCACTCCCTAATTTTCTAATTGTATATTTTCATTTCTTGGTATTTAGGCTTCATTTAATGTGTTTAATAAATTTATTTAATTGTATCTCATTTTTTTCACATATTTCATATACCCTCGAAATTCATTATGTATATTTCATGTATCCTTGAAATTTTTACATTTTTTCTTTATACACCGATTAAAATCAGGAGACCGAAATTAACTCGAAAAATGAAATCACAATCCTTGGTTGGAAGTTCGTTTATCCTATGTGTCCTTTTGGAGGACCCAGTTGATTCTTTTGTTTGTTGTAGCGCTTACTCTATCTGTCCATAATTTGGTTGAGATTTGTTACTAAATTGTAGTTTTTCTTCATTTGGCTAATTTCCTACTGAACTTTCAGGGCAGAACGCACACTTGTTGTTAACTATCTTAGTGAAATATCTTGACCACAAAAATGTCATTAAACAGCCAAATATGCAACTTAATATTGTTAAGGTCACCACTGCCCTGGCTCAGCAGGCAAAGGTTCAATCGTCCTTGGCTATAATTGGTGCAGTCACCGACCTGATAAGACACTTAAGGAAAAGCATACACTGCTCACTTGATGATTCTAACCTAGGCGCAGAAATAATTAACTGGAATCGATCATTCCGAGCTGTTGTAGACGAGTGCCTTGTAAGGATATCAAATAAGGTAGGGTTTTGTCTCCTCTTATTCTTATGTTCACATGTAGATATTTGATAATGCAGATGTGTTTTGGAACCAGTGATTTTGTTTCAGTTCTCTGAGATCTTTCCTGTTTCTGGTCATTAATGTAAATTTGGACTTTCATGGTTTACAGGTTGGAGATGCAGGCACTATTCTTGATGTTATGGCTGTGACATTGGAGAACATGTCAAGTATTACCGTGATAGCCAGAACTACCATTTCTGCTGTTTATCGTACTGCTCAAATTGTAGCATCTTTACCCAATTTGTCATACCAAAATAAGGCAAAGTCAAAGAATATCTTGGTTGAATCATTCTTCGACTTGTATGCCTTTTTCCTGACATGCTTCAAAATTTATTTTTTTTACACTGTAGGCATTCCCTGAAGCATTATTTCATCAGTTACTTCTTGCTATGGTCCATCCAGACCATGAAACACGTGTTGGAGCTCACCGCATATTTTCTGTTGTTCTTGTGCCATCGTCTGTTTGTCCTAGACCTTATTTAAAAACATCTGACCAATCTGAGGGAACTGACCTTCGAAGGACTCTCTCGAGAACTGTTTCTGTTTTCTCTTCTTCAGCTGCTCTCTTTGAGAAATTAAGAAAGGAGAAAACTCCATTGATAGAAACTGTAGAAACCACAGATAAAATTTTCTTAAATCGGCAACCAACGGGAATCTTAAGCAGATTGAAATCATCTTATAGTCGAGCTTATAGTGTGAGAGATCCAGAAATCCCTTCAATTGCTGATGAAAAACCTATGAACACTCAAAATAAAGAATCGGTTTGTACTGCTGATGTCTATATTTTTAAACCAAACTTTCTATTTTCATTGTCGTGTTCTGATATGGTCGTTCTTACATTCACTGAATCTCAGGATCCCACTTCTCTTAGGTTGAGCAGCCGGCAAGTTACTCTCCTGCTTTCATCTATATGGGCACAGTCTGTCTCCCCTGAGAATGTACCTGCGAATTACGAGGCAATAGCTCACACTTACTGCCTGGTGTTATTGTTTTCTCGAACCAAGGTAAGTATTTGGGTGGTTATGATTATCTGGTTTGCACTTTTCATTCAGTGATGAAGTTTAGGCAGGTTATTTATTAGTCTTGTATTCTTTTCTTCACAGTTTTTTATTTTCTGTTATAAATGTTATGCTGTACATCCTAAATTGTTAAACAATCAATTCCACTTGGTGATTTTTTTTGGTTTCACATTGCAAAATGTGCCTAATCTTTAGTTTTGGAATTTCACAGCAGAAATTCTGGTTATGATTGTCCGGGTATTTGTAATGTTCGTTTTTGTGGTTCTTGCACCTCTCTATTTTAAAATTATGTTGTATGTCCTAAAGTATTAATTAAAATAATAATAATAACTCCACCCAGTGACTTTCTTTTTGCTAAACATTATTGGTGTCATACTGTTATTCTAGGCATTGTCATAATTATGTTCATGATAATTACCACTAATGTTTGAACTTTCAATTCTTCTTTGTCTTGCAGATCTCTAGTCATGAGACTTTAATTCGAAGCTTTCAGCTAGCATTTTCCTTGAGGAGCATTTCTCTAAGAGAAGGAGGTAAAGTACTGAGGTGTTTATATTTAGGTTATAGCTTACATCTAAAAAGCTTGAGAAACAAGTCTTTTGTAGGAGTATGGCAATCATCTATTAACCGGAGTTGTTTACATCTTACAGGTCCTTTGCAGCCATCACGGTGTCGATCTCTCTTTACATTGGCAACTTCCATGATCATTTTTACATCAAAAGTCCATAATGTTCTATCTCTTATTTCCTGTACCAAAGCTTCACTTACTGAAAAGACAGTATGGGTTTTTCCTTCTTGTTGCTTTAGTTTTGATTTTTATTTTTTATATGACGGTTTTTTTTTTTTTTTTTTTTTTACAGTTTGGCTGTTAGGCTTGTGACAACCAACTGTAAAAAAAAAACCCGTCACGTCCCTTTTCATAGAATTTGGTTAAAAAAGATTAATGCAGAAAGATAGGGTGTCCCCTGCTATAAGCGACACGCTGCACCTACTCTCGGATGTAGTGAAAAATGAGCAAGGTGCGCTGCAGCGGCCCCCGGCTGTAGTGTTAAATAGGCAAGGGTTCTCGCACCATTCTGGACGTGGACGGGTAAAGAAACTAGTCTAGGCTAGATCTAGAGGTAGAACGATTAGATTAGCCTCTTGGAACATAGGAACCTTGACGAGTAAGTCAATAGAATTAGTGGGTGCCCTGTGTAAGAAGAAGGTAAACATAACTTGTCTCCAAAAGACAAAGTGGAAGGGGAACAAGGCTAAAGATTTAGGAAGAGGATTCAAAATTTTCTATTCTGGAAAAGATGGAACTAGGAATGGGGTGAGAATAGTGGTAGATAAAGTTTTTAAGGATGCAGTAGTCGACGTTAGAAGGTTTGGGGATAGAATCATAAGTATTAAATTAGCTTTAGAATTAGGGACAATGCATGTAATTAGTGCGTATGCACCCCATGTGGGTTTAGACGAGGACGCTAAGAAGGGTTTTTGAGACTCTTTAGAGGAGTTAGTTCTTAGAATTTCCTCTTTCGATAGGGTTTTCCTAGGTGGGGATTTGAATACCATGTCTATAAGGATAAAATTGGGTATGAGAGGGTTTATGTAGGTCAAGGTTTAGGGGATCGAAACACTATGGGGATTTCTATTCTAGATTTTGTTTTAGCTAAGGATTTTGGGATCATGAATACTTTTTATAAGAAGATGGAAGATCATCTGGTGATCTTTGCGAGTGGGCGTAACAAAAATCAAATTGATTATTTTCTTGTTAGGAGACACGATTTAGATAGGTCTAAGAATTGTAAGGTTATATTAGGGGAGTGTGACAAACCAACATGGGTCGTTAATCCTTGATTTTTGGCTCAAGAATAGGGGTCGTATTGCTAAATAATAGGTTAGGCCGAGAATTAAGTGGTGGCAATTACAGGGAGATGTGTGCCAAAAATTTAGGAAAATGATTTTGGGTGGCCAGTCAGTTCGAGAGGGTTCAGAGAATCTAGAACAAAGGATAGGATCGCAAATTTTTTTTGAGCATTTGACAAATCGAATAAGAAGATGTGCGAAGGAAGAATTAGGAGATGCCAAAAGATGAGGTGTACATGATAAAAAGACGTGGTGGTGGAGCGTTGATGTGCAATAAACCATTATAAAAAAGAAATGTTTTAAGGAGTGGCAAAGAAATAGATACCTAGAGTGTTATGAGCTCTATAAGCAGGATAAGAAGTTAAGTAGTAAAACAGTAGGGGAAGCTAAAAAGAGAGCATATGATGATGATGATTTGTATAATAGGCTAAGTACAACGGAAGGAGAAAAGAATATTTTCAAGATATGTAGAACGAAAAATTAGGGACTTGAGTCATGTTAAGTATGTTAAGCATGAGGATGGAAGAGTTTTAATGAAGGATAAAACTATTTAGATAGATGGAGGAATTACTTTTGGAACCTACTCAATGGAACACATATAGGGGAATTAAACTTGGAGGTGTATGCTAAACAGGAAGGGAGGCACCGCGTGTTCCATCGCAGAGTTTGTGCCACATAAGTGAGAGAAGATTTAAAAGGAATGAAGACAGGGAAGACAGTTGAACCGGATGATATACCTATTGAAGCGTGGAAATGTCTGGAGAAGTTGGGATTCAATGGCAACTAAGATCTTTAATAGAATTTTGGAAACTAGAAAAATGCCAGATTTGTGGAGGCACAACATTGTGGTACCAATTTATAAAAACATGGGGGATATTCAGAACTGCCCGAACTATAAAGGGATAAGCCTTATGAGTCATACGATGAAACTTTGGGAGAGGGTCATAGAACGAAGACTTAGGAGTTTAACCACCGTTTCGGAAAATCAATTTGAATTTATGCCGGGTAGGTCTATTACGGAGGTCATCTTCTTGCTTAGGCAAATTATAGAAAAATATTGAGAAGAACATAAGAGTTTGCATATGGATTTTATTATCTGGAGAAAGCTTACGATAGGGTCCCCAGGAAATTAATTTGGTGGGTGCTTGGAAGGAAGAAAGTATGTCAAGGTTATGTCGATATTATTAAGGATATGTATGAAGGGGCTGTAACAAGTGTTCGCTCAGTAGATGGGATGTCCAATGAATTTTCAGTGTCAGTAGGACTACATCAAGGGTTGGTCTTAAGTCCATACCTCTTTGCTTTGGTCATAGATGAGTTCACAAGCCATCTGCAAGAAGATGTACCTTGGTGCATGTTATTTGCAGATGATATTGTCTTAATTGATGAGACTATTAAAGGTTTAGGTCGAAAATTAGATAGGTGGTGGGAGGCTTTAAAGGGTAAGGATTTTAGAATCAGTCGTTCGAAGACCAGATACAGAGTATCTAGTGTGCAACTTTGGTTGTGAACCACGAGGGATGAGTAATGCAATTGAGATCGAAGGTGTGGAGGTCCCAGAGTGTGAGGCTTTTCGATATCTAGGATCTATAATTCAAAAGAATGGGGCTATTGGAGAAAATGTAGACCATAGGGTTAAAGCTGGTTGGATGAAATGGAGAATGACGTTCGAAGTTTTATACGATAGAAGAATGTCTGCAAGGCTAAAAGGGAAATGCTATAAGACAATTGTTCGACCAACCATGCTATACGGTTTAGAATGTTGGGCTACTACGGGACAACATATGCATAAGATGACAGTAGCAGAAATGCGTATGTTAAGGTGGATGTGTGGTAAAACCCGTAAGAATAAAATTAGGAATAAAAGAATTATGAGATACTTAGGTGTAGCGCCCATAGAGAACAAAATTAAATAAAGGCGTTTAACGTGGTTTGATCACGTGCGGAGGAGACCAAGCATGATGCCAATTAGAAAATATCTAGATTGGCAAGTTAATGGAGGGTGTAGACGGAGGGGATGACCGTTGAAAACTTGGATGAAGGTGGTGAAGGAAGATATCATTGAGCTTGGATTAGGCGAGGATGTGTGAGAAGACCGCATTGCTTGGAGAACCAAAATCTGTATGACTGACCTTGAAAGTTTTGGGAATGGGCTTTGATGATGATGTAATTGGGTAATTGGATAGTAGTAATATGTTAGTTATTAATTAATTGGGCTAGGTATATAAAGTCCATATTAAGAGTAGGGCATTAGCTATATTAGGTTTAGGGTTAGGGTGATTGCTTGCCAAATAAGCTTTATAAATAAGGCATGAGATTAAAGTTGTAGGTGGTGATTGATTGAATAAAAATTTAAGTTATTCGTGTATCTTTTATTTTAGAGTTTATCTTAGCTTTGGTTTTAGGTTAGATTACACTATTTGGTATTCGTATCACGGCCGAAGTGTTTCTATTGTGTATGCCAACAAGACAAAATCTACAAAGTATGCAAAAGAGAAAGCTTGAAATATGACTGAAGAAGAAAGATATAGAGTGATAGAAGCCATGGAAGAGTGAAAGACATTGAAGGATCTCTTGAAAGTTGAAAGAGAGCAAGATGGGCATAGCAGAGAGGAAGATTGGTAAAACAGACTGGCGGGGATAGACAGATGCTTGTTTGCGAAAGAGTCAAAGGAGAAAAAGAGTGGCAAAAGCAATTGGCAGGGTTGCAACAGTGGATCCAGAATGAGGTTGCACAGATTGTACAAGTAGAGGTGAGGAAGATTCAGCAACCTGAGAGCTCGCGAACTGAGCCAACCACCCAAGTAACCGTCGAGCACCAACCAACCTCACCGCATGGTGCCCCTCCCTCCACTGCACTGCACCACCCCTCCCATGTTCGCACACCTCCTCCATTGTTCCCGCCACTTTGGGAGGTTACCTTCCTCAACCACCGCCTTTTCCCCACCCCTTCGCCTCTCCCTCACCTTGAAACCCTAAACATTAGTCCTTATGCCCTCTCAATCCCTCACAAGCCTCTAGTGAAGCTGTTTTCGATCCTACTTTGGGTAGCTGGCTGAACCTTAGTTTTCTTCCATATTACTAGCTTCTTAATCTATCCAATATGCCTCCACATAACCCAAACCTTCCACAGATCCATCCAGTTGAATCCTATGATGAGGTACATGCACGGTTTGGTATCTCTTTGTAGAAACCATTTGCAGATCATGCAGAATTTTCAGAGTATGTTCGACATGGGGTAGAAGATCAGCAACGCGACCCACATCCCTTCATGGCCACTTGTGCAATATAGAGGACAAGTTCGGGCACCCTAGGAGCAAGGTAGAGGAGCTGGGATAGATGAAAATCCGCATTTTCGTTCTCCTAGTTTAGGTGATCCAGCTTATGAAGGCGGGCACATTGTAGAGAATGACTAGTTGGAGCGGTTATTAGCTGACATGGAGAAACGTGGTGGCACAGGTTTGAAACTGGATGTTCCTATGATGGGGCAGAACTTGGCAATGCATTTGTTGATTGGTCATTGAAAATTGATCACATTATCTAGTTTAAGAATATGCGGGGTGTGAAAGCAGTGCAATTAGTAGCCATAAAACTGAAAGAAAATGCAAACCTTTGGTGGATAGAACAGTGTGCTCATCCCAGTGCTATGCGTTTGCCCCATATGACGAATTGGGATGATCTGCGCGATTTGATGAAGGCAACATTTGTTCCATTGGATTATGAACATGACATTTTTGGTAGGTTAATGGGAGTTATCATGAGTGGCGTATTGTTAACGATTATGCTACTGAATTTCGAACTTTGAATATGCGAGCGAAGCCTCAGGAATCGGAATGGCATACAACTTACCGATTGTACCATGGGTTAGATGCAAGGTTTAGATCTGTTTTGGCTTTAGAAGACTTTGACATTCTTTTATGTGCAGAGAACATGACTAAACTCGCCGAAACTAAGCTTCTACTACGAGACCACGCGAAGAAGAAACCTTTTGTGAATCCAGTTCATACTTCTACTACCTTTCCGCGGCAACCAATCTATGATATGTCACTCAAATGCTTTGGATGTGGCCAACCTGTCCATGTTCGAAGTTATCTTGCTAAAGGGAAATTCATGCTGTTAACTGATGAGATCTATGAGGGAAAAGGAATGGAGCAGCATGTACCTCCGACTGATGGTGAAGGCAAGCTTATTTCTTTGGTTGAAGAAGGCACAACATGCACCCTTAATGCTTGTGGCCAAACTTATTCAAGCCAGGGAGAGTGACGTAATTGGGTAATTGGATGGTAATAATATGTTAGTTATTAATTGGGCCGGGTCCCATATTAAGAATAGGGCATTAGCCATAATAGGTTTAAGGTTAGGGAGATTGCTTGCAAAGAAGCTAATAAGCTCTATAAACAAGGCATGAGATCAAAGTTGTAGGTGGTCATTGATTGAATTAAAATTTAAGTTATTTATTTATCTGTTATTTTGGGGTTTATCTTAGCTTTAGTTTTAGGTTAGGTTACACTAAATTTGTTTTTTAATTTGTGTACTGGAAGAGTTTTGTGGTTTTGCTATTCATTTGACACTTTCTTCACATTTTCTTTTATTAACATTTATGATGTCAAATTCATGTCTCAGGTTGATCCCTTTCTATGTTTGGTTGAAGATTCTAAACTTGAGGCAGTCAACAATAGCTCTGGCCATTATGTAAAAGTTTATAGCTCAAAGGATGATGAAAATGCTGCCTTAAAGTCTCTTTCAGAAATCGGAATGATTGAGAATCTATCAAAAGAATGCATGGCTACAACAATTGTAGATAGCTTGGGAACTTTATCAAATGTAAAGGCTAAAAAAACTCATCCAACAGCTGGCTTTAATGAAATAATAATTCACACTTCACTAATGAAGTTTGACTTGTGCATCTGCGTGGATGCAGCTAGAGATGTCAAGTATCAGAGAACAGTTGCTGAATGATTTCTTGCCTGATGATGTTTGTCCACTGGGAGCTCAGATGTTCATGGAGCCACCAAACAAAACTTCCCAATATGGTTCAAAAGAATATAAATCTCATGAGGAGGTAATTGTCTTCCATATTTGCTAACTGTTTCTACACAATTTTGTTGCTTACATATGCACATTATTTGTGAACAGGTGCCATTCCCTACATTTTTCATCGAGGACGACGATGTTCCTGAAACATCTGAAAGTCAAACTGACCTCAATTCGCAATTGGATCTTTTGAGTGTTAATCAACTTCTAGAATCGGTATGTAATCTTTCTGATTACCCAGCAACTACACAATGCATGATAGTGACTAGAAAGAAGTTTGGTTCAAGAGACCGTCTAAAACATAGATCCAATTCTTCTTTCAGATCCAAGTTCCAAACTTAAAGTAAGTAGTGAGTTATGATGTATTGGAACAAGTACAAAAAGAACTAAAACTGTTTCCTATGATAGTAATATAGAGTAGCTTAGTGTAACAACCCACTTTTGTACCACAGATATTGTGCCCATTTAACCTTCTTGCAGAGGTTTGGGGTTTTAGCTGAAAGCCTGAAATAATTATGCAACAAATTGGTCCAACGGGTATCAAACCCCTAACTTGTGACCGTTATCCACCATTTTTTAAGTGTAAAATTTGGCTGAATATTAGCTTGTAACATAAGGGTAAGAGATTTATTGCAGCAAGGATTGGAGCTAGGGTTTTTTAGTTAATATAGTCAAGCAATAGGTTGGAAGAAGATATGGCTAAAAGGTTAGCATTTGAAATGAATAAGCCCTCTAGAAGATGGGTGTAGCATCAGGTTGAACTTGGGGAATTGAAAAAAAGGTGGCTATGGTGATAGGTGATATATTATGTTCAGCTGGTGAAGGAGTTGATGGGGAATCCCTCATTACTTGGACCACTACAAGAAACAAAAATGATGATGGGCTAATGAACTACCACGATACCAAGACGCATCACAGAAAGGCACCTGGCAAAGACGATGAAAAGTATCAGTGGCTCTTATGCTAAAGTGTTAGGTGCTGATCTTCAGCTTAAGCATAAATCTAATTTGGGTTATCCAGTCTATCTCATAGAAAGCCTCTACTATGTAGAAATAGACAGAAATCAGGCTGTAGGACATTTAAACCTAGTAAATGTTATTTCAGATGATGTGAAATCCCTTTGGTTAAAGAATACATGATCTTCATCCTATCTGTACTCAAAAGAGTTCACTACTGGTTGGTTTTGTTTTTGTGGACTACCTTGGAACGATAACTGCAATGGAACAGAGAAGAAAAAAGAAAAATTGAAGAAATGGTTGCTGTATTGAGAAGAAAGGAATAAATATGGAATCTGATCATAGATAACAGAGGAAAGGAACCTTGTGGATGATCCAAATGGAAGGTAGGCTAACCTCAAAGCCACCGAATAATCCGGAAGAAAGAGGCAGGTCTATTTACATTCTCTTAAAGAAGCTGCAGGACAGCAACCACATGGTAATACATTGGAGCTGGGTTTCAAGAGCACGTACAACACGGAGAGTACAATGTCGAGCTGAGAATTCAAAAGTGAAAGTCAAAAGCTCAAAAACTGGTCTCTTATTCAATCTCGTATTGAAAACCAGCTGAAGTAAATTGAGTTTTAAACTTATCGATGAGAGAAGAAAGGAAAAGACCCTTAGAATTGGGGGTCTTAAGAAGAGGGGATTAAATTTTTTTAGTCCCTCGGCAATTAAAGCCATAATATTAAAAAGAGAGGTAAAAAAAAACATCAGAAAAATGAACACCTCCTCTCTCCATAGTTAACCAATCATAGGATTTTCTGTGAGAAGGTCCGTTGAGCTCCTTCCATTGTTTTTAAAGGATGTCGTTGTCTTCATGTCCACCATTCTTGCAGCAAGTCCATGAGTCACATGACCAGAAATTCAAAGTAGGAGCTTTAATGAGGCAACAGAGAGCAGAACCTGGAATGCATGGTGGTTTGGCTAAATGGGTGAGGAGGCCCCAAGTGTTCTGGAAGTCATAGGATAAAATCCTAGTTGAAAAGGTGATGAAGCAACGGAGTCCGATATGGGACTGAGGCAATAAGCAGAGAAACGGAGATTTGAGTATCAAAAGAAAAATAGAAGAGGCTTTGAGAAAATCAAAACTTGAGGTAGAAAATATGTTGGGCCTAGATTTTGAAGGACTGACAAGATTGTAAACATGCTAAGTAAAATAGCAGGACCAAGCCAAAATGAAATGGTCAAAGAAATGATGAACTTGATTTGGGCTGTTCTCCAAGTCCAGAGGAGTTATTCACTTGGATTGCGAACTTTCTAATATGACTGGGGATGATTGGATTTGGAATGCATACAGGGATTTGTAATGCAAAAAGAGAAGGGGAAAGGACATTTATGGGATTGAGACATGCTTAGGGGCCTGAAAGTACAATGGTAAGTGAGTGGAATGTTGGGATCCTGGTTAATGAAGTGCAAATTAGGATGGTTAGAGTGCTGGGGAGCAACACAAGCCTATGATGGTGTTATTGTGTGAAGTGAGAGCTTAATCAGAAGAATTTGGGGAAGACAGGATGTGGGATGGATTACAATACCCTCTTTGATGCAAGAAAATATTTAGGAGTTATAGTTTAATCAAGTATTATATTTTGTATGTTCGTTTTTTAGATTGTTGGCGTGTTTTAGGATTTTTTAAGAGGTATTCTCACAGTTTTAGGATGATTTTGAGTGGTTTTTAGTAGTAGAGTTGAGGAAGTTTCTACAAGTATTTATTTCTGTTTTGGAGTCTTGGAAGCCTATTAATACAGTCCCCATTGTAAATTTTAATTTTAATTTTTATTTTTTTTTTAATTTTTAGTTTTAGGATGATTTTGAGTGGTTTTAAGTAGTGGTGTGAAGAAGTTCTATAAGTATTTGTTTCCATTTTGGAGTCTTAGAAGCCTATTCGTAAAAAAAACACTAGTTTTGAGTTTTGAGCTTGAAGAGCCTTGTGGAGATTGTGTATCTTTTGATGCTTCAATCTATTACTCGCTTCTGCAATCACTTGACATCACTCTTTGATCTAGGGCCTTCTAGCATTATGGGATAAGCATATTATAAGAGTTTTTTTGTGTCTTTTTAAGTTGTAGCTAAAGTGTCTATAGGCCATTAATTTTCATGATCATCAAGATAGTACTGTATTTATGCAATATTTCCTTTTCTAGTTTGTGACTGAAGTAGCTTGTGCAGTCATTGCCACCTACTTCTACAGTATTCCAGGATCAAAAGTTCAATTCTCTCATACAGTTGGGCAATCTGGTAGGTTGGGAGCAATGTGTCACTTGAAATAAGAAGAGAAAAATAGGAATTGATACCACTGTTTTTTGTGGACCATAGAGAGCAGTCGTCTGATGAGATTAACTTGGCATTATTAGTAGACTAAGGGACGTTTGTTTAAAAAGTCTGTTTCAGAAGCCTTTTTGTTTTATATATTTTTGGTTAGCTTTTCCTATGGTATGTGTGCGTATGTCAATCGGTTATGCAATGAAATAACCTTAATAATATAATATTAATAATAGTATAACATAAATAAATGAAAATACATGAGATAAATCTGTAGATAAAATAAATCTCCTTAGTTTTGTGCACTCATCTTAAGTTCCACCCCATCCTAACGATTCATCTGAAACTCAAACTTTGAAACCAGATTATTGGTGGTGAGAACAAATGCAATTGAGTAATAAATGTCATTCAAGAAGTTATTTTTCCACACTCTAGCGTACATCTTGAAATTTCCGTCCATGTGCTGAAAGCCTACATATTCGAATATATTTCCGTGTGTCTGTTCTGTCTAATGAGTAATATCTGCAGGTCTTGGAGACTGCATGTCAAGTTGGAAGATTCTCAGTCTCAACGACCCCAGATGTTCCATACAAGGAAATGGCCAATCATTGTGAAGCCCTTTTGGCCGGAAAGCAGCAAAAGATGTCCACGTTCATGCATGCTCAACAAATACAGGAGAACTTGATTTATCTCTTCCCACAGGACAACCATAATGATGTGAGAATTCCTTCTAATCTGTGTTCCCAAATGGTACTTAACTTGCTTTGGCTTACCTAGGTTCTGAGATATACTCACACTAGATGCATGCAACATAGCAGAACTCCATGTTCAAGCTCATGCACTTTGTGTATATATGCATGTGTAACTATTCTATCATGTTCAAAATCTGACTTTGATCAGCCTTTGCAATTGCAGACAGGTAATCCTTTCCTTGATCATCACTTCAATACAAACGTACAAAAACCCTCTATGGGTGGAACTCCAATGCTCTGCGCAACTGAATACCAGCATCACCCCCACATCTTCAGGCTACCAGCAGCAAGCCCATATGATAACTTTCTAAAAGCTGCTGGTTGTTGATTAGAATTATTTTGTGTAGCTCTTGTTTGTGGCCCAATGTGAGCGCTAAAACAGCTAGTCGACTTGAAGGGTAATGGGTTATCAAGTCGAACCTTGACCACAGTGAGATCAAGTTTAGACTGTGGTTTCGAATTTGAACAGCAGCTGCTTCTATTTGCAGGAAGAACAGTCAATTTTGGGGAATGAGATCGGCTGGGATATAGGCTGTTTCAACATTCATTAATTCATTTTTTTTTTCTGTACATTATTACTGTTTAGCTAGGGAATGCATCTTCATAGTTGGTTCTTCCCCTTGTTCAAAATTGCTGCAATGCCCAACGTGGCTATAATGATTCAAATTCCTTACATTTGTGATTATTTCACTATTACTTGTACTGTTCCTAGTGTTCATCTTACCAAATCCAAATTGAAGTGGTTTGTAAACTAAACATCTGTCATATATTTATATTGTGGGAGTTGAGACTAGCAAAACTTGCACTCATCACGACTTCAATTGTGCAAACTCAGAGATTCTGCTCCTCATTCGCTCAAGGAGATTATTCCAATTTTTGTATAGAGGAGAGATGAAGTACAAATTGAATTTGTCAGCACTTATTAGAAGTTAGAAGAAAGGACATTGTTATTTCTTACTAGAATTTTAGTGAGTTTGGATCCAGTTTTATTGATTTGACTTTAATGCTGTGTTTACGATTTATCACTTTACATGTATGTTTTTGGTCTTTATGAGAGTTGTTGTTTTCATGCACTTGGTCACTTGTTTGCACAATTATCTTTACTTCAGCACATGAATAAAGAGCTGGAAATATTTGTTGTCCAGATTCAATATGTTTCATTGATTATTTTATTGAGCATAAATTTTGTTTGGATTATTGATTCATTCGACCATTCAATGGTGTTTATTGTTTATAAATAAGTAATATACGAAGGTCAAAGGATTTAGTATGTAGATGGAAAAGATAGTATTGAAGGAACAACTTTTGAAGAGGACTCATTGGAAGCAGATACAAAATTTAACTATAGAACATTAGAACGTACTGGTTTATTTACACAAAGAAATGAATTTTTTTTTTTTGAAGAAAATCAAACCAATTATGGAGTATTTGAAGGAGTTTTTATTAACTTAAATTAATAAGTTAATAAGCCCTATTTGTAATACCGCAAGTGCACGCCTGTCTAACTAGTAGACAGTGGCAAATACGGGTTGATCCCACGAGGATTGACGAGATAGTCGAATTCTAAAACTTATTTAAACTAATTTAGGGATGGGGTTACAGCAGATGAAAATTATTAAAATTAAAATACTAAATTGTCAACTAAAATTAAACTGATAGGATGATAAGAGAGGGGACCGAGACATCGAATCCACCACAAGTTCTTCGAGATTTGTGTAATTCAAATTATTGTTCTCAAGAATTAACATGACTAACCTAAAGATTAATCTAAGTTCGCAATTGATTTCAGCAAAGGTATAAACCCCTAGCATTGCGTGTCTTCTTACGACATACACAATCACAGGTTTATTTTAACTAATTCTAAACCCCTAGCATTGCATGTCTTCTTACAGCACACACAATCACAGATTCAGATTAATTGATTAAAGCATACTTTGAATATCAATAAAGGGTACTACTAACTACCGACTAGTCTAGATAATTAATTCGGATATAATCGGTGAAAGCAAATTATTGAAACTCAGAAATCAATTGTTTTTAACGTTTAAGTATAAAGAAACAATAAATTCAAATTCAACAAACTCTAGGAAACCCTGTGGTTTCATCTTCGCCTCGGCACGGGGTCTAGAAGATCATGGTGGTGGTGGTCACAACACTGATGTAGGTGGAATCCGTCTCAGCCCGAACACGAATCCCGAGAAATACTGATAATGGAATGTGGTAGCTCAGAGCAAACACCGGGATGCAAATAGCCAAAACTAATTAAAAAATCAGTCTTTCTCCCGCCAAAGTCGCGAGCTCTTCGCCTCCAGCGAGTTGCGCTTCTCGCAAGCTCTTTCTTCCTCCGAACGGTTCCGGTATCTGCAATAAGATAGAGAGAGGGTGAGGAAACAACGAGAGAGAAAAATACGAAGGAGGAATAGGAACATGGACGGTGAAACAGGGAGGCGCTCCCCGTTTCTGCTACTTCTCACGAGCTCTTTGTTCCTCCGACGAGCTCCGGTCCTTGCAAGAGAGAAAGAGGGTCGGGAGAAGGATGAACAGAGAGAGGGATCGAATAGGCGAGAATGGAGGAGAGAGACAGGGTGGTGGAGCTCTGTCGCGCGGTGGAACAGGACGGTGGCTGAGAAATAGGAAAACAGGAAGGAGGAGGTGGTGGCGTCTGATGGTGGTGCTCGATGGTGTGGATACTGGAAGGTGGCGAGGTGAAGAGATAGACACGAAAACAGGGGAAGAAGAGAGGAACATGGGAGTCGTGGGCGGTGTTGTTACGGTGGTTTGTGACATGGACAGGGGCTGTGGTTGTGCGTGGTTGTGTTGACGCAAGAGTTGATGATGTCTACGATGGACAGGGTGTGGTGTCTCCCTAGCGAGTGAGGAAGAGCGGGTGAGGGAGGAAGGCGAGGTGACGGCTGATGATGGAGGACAAGGAGGAGGTGGTGATGGTGGGATGATCGCATTAACGGTTCTCCTATTCAGCGAGGATTGCCGGCACGGTAGATTGGCGTGGTGGTTGGAAAAGAGAGGAAGAGAAAATAAACGTGGAAGAAAATGAGAGTTTTTCTCCAAAGGGGAGAGCTAAATAAGGTTATCTTATTATCTTGAGCTTGGGTTCTCCCAAAGGCATTGGGCTTGGGTTTTTAGGTTAGCTTTTTGGGTTTGGGCTTAAGTTAAATTAGGTAAACCTAAGTTTATTTGGGTTAGGTTTAGATATGTGACTCTCTACTTTGTACTACCGCTGGAATCAACCAATTGATTATTCCTTAAATTGTCGCCTTGATGCGATTTCATTGTTCACGCTCAAATTCCTACAAAGTCATGAAAACGAAATAATTATAATGAAATATAATAATCAAAACACAAACATATATAAATTAAGGGATATATTATGTAATAATTATGTGACTATCAGTAACTGTCTCAGTATTTTTCACTTCTATTGGAATTTTATGAGGCAGAAGCAACTTTACACATCCATTGGGCTTAACAACTTCTCTGACAATCATAACTAGGCTATTGATAAATTCTAATTTTTAATAAATAATAATAATAATAATAATAATAATAATAATAATGTTTACGTTCTCCTCGCGCTCAGGATCGATACTCTAAATGACCAGACGTAGAATTAGAAATCCAAAGATTTTATTGAAAATGTTTGGTTTCATTTGGAAAAAAAATAAAAAATTAGTGAACGACCATTTTTCAAATACTAAAACATAAAATGGGTTGGATATGGTCCGGAAGTCGTATTAAAATCCTGATTACTATATAAATCTCTATGCTAAAAAAATATTCAGCAAAAGACCTACTACGGAGTGAGTTTGAAGGTGGTTGAGCTAAAAAAAAATATAGCAAAAGGCTCAATACAGAATTGACCCTCCCTCCCTATTTACGTTTTGTAATAAAACTAGGGTAATACCCGTGCCGTTGGCACTACCTCATAGTACATTCTATCTTCACGACTCTGTTCATGAACACAACCCTCTTTGAATTTTTATGAACATGATATCTAAGCCAAAACTTCTAAACATGTGTTCATGAACACAACCCTCTTCGAATTGACAAAGTACCCAAATCCCACAAAAGGGACTCTTATGAATCACAACTAAACTTAAAAAAAACAACTTTCTACACATATACAAACATCTGAGTACATGGATATCAAGAACAATGTGTTGTGGAGAGTGAACAAATGACATAGTACCACAAAAGGGGTTATTTTGAATCACAAACCAAACTAAAAAAATCAGCTTTCTTCACATATACAAACATCTGAGTACGTGGGTATCAAAACAACAATGTATGCATGTGGAGAGTGAACAAACAAACCCTAGACACCTAAAATACTGATTTCAGCTTATTAAATCAATATACCCATCACATTAAACTACAAAAACTTGCAAGAAATCGATACCGAAATCTGTTATTGAAGAAAAAATGATCTTTTTTCAACTGATAGAACTTAAAGAAATAAAGAAAGGGTTTCGTTAAGCGATGAAAGCTGACCTCAAATCTCCGCTTGTTCTCTTGGAGGCGTTGCTTTCGAATATCTTCGTAGGAGAATGCTGAAGACCACCAAACAATTCATCAAAACAACAATCAAACAAATGGGTATTTCTTAAAACAACTAAAAACCCAAAATTACTCACATTTTCACTTGCTAACTTGAACTCGATAGAGAGGGATGAAGGATCTCTATGGGAGTGAGAGAGGAAGAAGAGAGCCCTGTGGAGAAGAAGAAGATGGAGAAGAGGGAGACGAAGGATCACTATGGAGTAAAAAGGGAAACCTTGCGAGAAAGCGGTAGAAGAGCTTTGGGGGAAAAGGGCCAAAAAACATCTCCGTGAAGGGGCTGAAGAACACCTCCGAGAAGGGGTTCTGCGAGGGGCTGCTCTGCGAGAGGGCTGCGAGAAGAAGAAGAAGAAGAGAAGAAGAAGAAGAAGAAAAAACAACTTCTGCCAAAACAACTTCAGATCTGAAGAAGAAGAGGAGATGTAGAGGAAGAGAAGCTTCTTCTTTCGTCCTTCTTCTTCAATGCTTGGTGGGAGGGGTTTGGGTAGAGGAAGAGAGGGGAAAGGAGAGGGAGAGGAAAGGATCGGGGTTTTTTTTTTTTTCACTTTAACTTCTGCTAACAACCTAAAAAAGCCACGTAGGACAAACACTCACATTTATTGTTCATGAACAGTAAAAACCCACTTTGAAATGTTAGATAGACTAGGGTAATACCCGTGCCGTTGGCACTACCTCATAGTACATTCTATCTTCACGACTCTGTTCATGAACACAACCCTCTTTGAATTTCATGAACATGATATCTAAGCCAAAACTTCTTAACATGTGTTCATGAACACAACCCTCTTTGAATTGACAAAGTACCCAATCCCACAAAAGGGACTCTTTTGAATCACAAACTAAACTTAAAAAAAACAACTTTCTACACATATACAAACATCTGAGTACATGGATATCAAGAACAATGTGTTGTGGAGAGTGAACAAATGACATAGTACCACAAAAGGGGTTATTTTGAATCACAAACCAAACTAAAAAAATCAGCTTTCTTCACATATACAAACATCTGAGTACGTGGGTATCAAAAACAACAATGTATGCATGTGGAGAGTGAACAAACAAACCCTAGACACCTAAAATACTGATTTCAGCTTATTAAATCAATATACCCATCACATTAAACTACAAAAACTTGCAAGAAATCGATACCGAAATCTGTTATTGAAGAAAAAATGATCTTTTTTCAACTGATAGAACTTAAAGAAATAAAGAAAGGGTTTCGTTAAGCGATGAAAGCTGACCTCAAATCTCCGCTTGTTCTCTTGGAGGCGTTGCTTTCGAATATCTTCGTAGGAGAATGCTAAAGACCACCAAACAATTCATCAAAACAACAATCAAACAAATGGGTATTTCTTAAAACAACTAAAAACCCAAAATTACTCACATTTTCACTT
This sequence comes from Berberis thunbergii, assembly GCA_003290165.1. Classification (NCBI taxonomy): domain Eukaryota; kingdom Viridiplantae; phylum Streptophyta; class Magnoliopsida; order Ranunculales; family Berberidaceae; genus Berberis; species Berberis thunbergii. Next base: position 134,662 of record QNQO01010554.1, read on the forward strand.
GCTAACTTGAACTCGATAGAGAGGGATGAAGGATCTCTATGGGAGTGAGAGAGGAAGAAGAGAGCCCTGTGGAGAAGAAGAAGATGGAGAAGAGGGAGACGAAGGATCACTATGGAGTAAAAAGGGAAACCTTGCGAGAAAGCGGTAGAAGAGCTTTGGGGGAAAAGGGCCAAAAAACATCTCCGTGAAGGGGCTGAAGAACACCTCCGAGAAGGGGTTCTGCGAGGGGCTGCGAGAGGTCTGCGAGAAGAAGAAGAAGAAGAAGAAGAAGAAAAAACAACTTCTGCCAAAACAACTTCAGATCTGAAGAAGAAGAGGAGATGTAGAGGAAGAGAAGCTTCTTCTTTCGTCCTTCTTCTTCAATGCTTGGTGGGAGGGGTTTGGGTAGATGAAGAGAGGGGAAAGGAGAGGGAGAGGAAAGGATCGGGGTTTTTTTTTCACTTTAACTTCTGCTAACAACCTAAAAAAGCCACGTAGGACAAACACTCACATTTTACTGTTCATGAACAGTAAAAACCCACTTTGAAAAGTTAGATAGACTAGGGTAATACCCGTGCCGTTGGCACTACCTCATAGTACATTCTATCTTCACGACTCTGTTCATGAACACAACCCTCTTTGAATTTTCTATGAACATGATATCTAAGCCAAAACTTCTTAACATGTGTTCATGAACACAACCCTCTTTGAATTGACAAAGTACCCAAATCCCACAAAAGGGACTCTTTTGAATCACAAACTAAACTTAAAAAAAACAACTTTCTACACATATACAAACATCTGAGTACATGGATATCAAGAACAATGTGTTGTGGAGAGTGAACAAATGACATAGTACCACAAAAGGGGTTATTTTGAATCACAAACCAAACTAAAAAAAATCAGCTTTCTTCACATATACAAACATCTGAGTACGTGGGTATCAAAAACAACAATGTATGCATGTGGAGTGAACAAACAAACCCTAGACACCTAAAATACTGATTTCAGCTTATTAAATCAATATACCCATCACATTAAACTACAAAAACTTGCAAGAAATCGATACCGAAATCTGTTATTGAAGAAAAAATGATCTTTTTTCAACTGATAGAACTTAAAGAAATAAAGAAAGGGTTTCGTTAAGCGATGAAAGCTGACCTCAAATCTTTGCTTGTTCTCTTGGAGGCGTTGCTTTCGAATATCTTCGTAGGAGAATGCTGAAGACCACCAAACAATTCATCAAAACAACAATCAAACAAATGGGTATTTCTTAAAACAACTAAAAACCCAAAATTACTCACATTTTCACTTGCTAACTTGAACTCGATAGAGAGGGATGAAGGATCTCTATGGGAGTGAGAGAGGAAGAAGAGAGCCCTGTGGAGAAGAAGAAGATGGAGAAGAGGGAGACGAAGGATCACTATGGAGTAAAAAGGGAAACCTTGCGAGAAAGCGGTAGAAGAGCTTTGGGGGAAAAGGGCCAAAAACATCTCCGTGAAGGGGCTGAAGAACACCTCCGAGAAGGGGTTCTGCGAGGGGCTGTGAGAGGGGCTGCTCTGCGAGAGGGCTGCGAGAAGAAGAAGAAGAAAGAAGAAGAAAACAACTTCTGCCAAAACAACTTCAGATCTGAAGAAGAAGAGGAGATTAGTGGAAGAGAAGCTTCTTCTTTCGTCCTTCTTCTTCAATGCTTGGTGGAGGGGTTTGGGTAGAGGAAGAGAGGGGAAAGGAGAGGGAGAGGAAAGGATCGGGGTTTTTTTTTCACTTTAACTTCTGCTAACAACCTAAAAAGCCACGTAGGGACAAACACTCACATTTTACTGTTCATGAACAGTAAAAACCCACTTTGAAATGTTAGATAGACTAGAGTATACCCGTGCCGTTGGCACTACCTCATAGTACATTCTATCTTCACGACTCTGTTCATGAACACAACCCTCTTTGAATTTTCATGAACATGATATCTAAGCCAAAACTTCTTAACATGTGTTCATGAACACAACCCTCTTTGAATTGACAAAGTACCCAAATCCCACAAAAGGGACTCTTTTGAATCACAAACTAAACTTAAAAAAACAACTTTCTACACATATACAAACATCTGAGTACATGGATATCAAGAACAATGTGTTGTGGAGAGTGAACAAATGACATAGTACCACAAAAGGGGTTATTTTGAATCACAAACCAAACAAAAAAAATCAGCTTTCTTCACATATACAACATCTGAGTACGTGGGTATCAAAAACAACAATGTATGCATGTGGAGAGTGAACAAACAAACCCTAGACACCTAAAATACTGATTTCAGCTTATTAAATCAATATACCCATCACATTAAACTACAAAAACTTGCAAGAAATCGATACCGAAATCTGTTATTGAAGAAAAAATGATCATTTTTCAACTGATAGAACTTAAAGAAATAAGAAAGGGTTTCGTTAAGCGATGAAAGCTGACCTCAAATCTCCGCTTGTTCTCTTGGAGGCGTTGCTTTCGAATATCTTCGTAGGAGAATGCTGAAGACCACCAAACAATTCATCAAAACAACAATCAAACAAATGGGTATTTCTTAAAACAACTAAAAACCCAAAATTACTCACATTTTCACTTGCTAACTTGAACTCGATAGAGAGGGATGAAGGATCTCTATGGGAGTGAGAGAGGAAGAAGAGAGCCCTGTGGAAAAGAAGAAGATGGAGAAGAGGGAGACGAAGGATCACTATGGAGTAAAAAGGGAAACCTTGCGAGAAAGCGGTAGAAGAGCTTTGGGGGAAAAGGGCCAAAAAACATCTCCGTGAAGGGGCTGAAGAACACCTCCGAGAAGGGGTTCTGCGAGGGGTTGCGAGAGGGGCTGCTCTGCGAGAGGGCTGCGAGAAGAAGAAGAAGAAGAAGAAGAAGAAGAAGAAGAAGAAGAAGAAGAAGAAAAAACAACTTCTGCCAAAACAACTTCAGATCTGAAGAAGAAGAGGAGATGTAGAGGAAGAGAAGCTTCTTCTTTCGTCCTTCTTCTTTCAATGCTTGGTGGGAGGGGTTTGGGTAGAGGAAGAGAGGGGAAAGGAGAGGGAGAGGAAAGGATCGGGGTTTTTTTTCACTTTAACTTCTGCTAACAACCTAAAAAAGCCACGTAGGACAAACACTCACATTTTACTGTTCATGAACAGTAAAAACCCACTTTGAATGTTAGATAGACTAGGGTAATACCCGTGCCGTTGGCACTACCTCATAGTACATTCTATCTTCACGACTCTGTTCATGAACACAACCCTCTTTGAATTTTCATGAACATGATATCTAAGCCAAAACTTCTTAACATGTGTTCATGAACACAACCCTCTTTGAATTGACAAAGTACCCAAATCCCACAAAAGGGACTCTTTTGAATCACAAACTAAACTTAAAAAAAACAACTTTCTACACATATACAAACATCTGAGTACATGGATATCAAGAACAATGTGTTGTGGAGAGTGAACAAATGACATAGTACCACAAAAGGGGTTATTTTGAATCACAAACCAAACTAAAAAAAATCAGCTTCTTCACATATACAAACATCTGAGTACGTGGGTATCAAAAACAACAATGTATGCATGTGGAGAGTGAACAAACAAACCCTAGACACCTAAAATACTGATTTCAGCTTATTAAATCAATATACCCATCACATTAAACTACAAAAACTTGCAAGAAATCGATACCGAAATCTGTTATTGAAGAAAAAATGATCTTTTTTCAACTGATAGAACTTAAAGAAATAAAGAAAGGGTTTCGTTAAGCGATGAAAGCTGACCTCAAATCTCCGCTTGTTCTCTTGGAGGCGTTGCTTTCGAATATCTTCGTAGGAGAATGCTGAAGACCACCAAACAATTCATCAAAACAACAATCAAACAAATGGGTATTTCTTAAAACAACTAAAAACCCAAAATTACTCACATTTTCACTTGCTAACTTGAACTCGATAGAGAGGGATGAAGGATCTCTATGGGAGTGAGAGAGGAAGAAGAGAGCCCTGTGGAAAAGAAGAAGATGGAGAAGAGGGAGACGAAGGATCACTATGGAGTAAAAAGGGAAACCTTGCGAGAAAGCGGTAGAAGAGCTTTGGGGAAAAGGGCCAAAAACATCTCCGTGAAGGGCTGAAGAACACCTCCGAGAAGGGGTTCTGCGAGGGGCTGCGAGAGGGGCTGCTCTGCGAGAGGGCTGCGAGAAGAAGAAGAAGAAGAAGAAAGAAGAAGAAGAAGAGAAGAAGAAGAAGAAGAAAAAACAACTTCTGCCAAAACAACTTCAGATCTGAAGAAGAAGAGGAGATGTAGAGGAAGAGAAGCTTCTTCTTTCGTCCTTCTTCTTTCAATGCTTGGTGGGAGGGGTTTGGGTAGAGGAAGAGAGGGGAAAGGAGAGGGAGAGGAAAGGATCGGGGTTTTTTTTTCACTTTAACTTCTGCTAACAACCTAAAAAAGCCACGTAGGACAAACACTCACATTTTACTGTTCATGAACAGTAAAAACCCACTTTGAAATGTTAGATAGACTAGGGTAATACCCGTGCCGTTGGCACTACCTCATAGTACATTCTATCTTCACGACTCTGTTCATGAACACAACCCTCTTTGAATTTTCATGAACATGATATCTAAGCCAAAACTTCTTAACATGTGTTCATGAACACAACTCTCTTTGAATTGACAAAGTACCCAAATCCCACAAAAGGGACTCTTTTGAATCACAAACTAAACTTAAAAAAAACAACTTTCTACACATATACAAACATCTGAGTACATGGATATCAAGAACAATGTGTTGTGGAGAGTGAACAAATGACATAGTACCACAAAAGGGGTTATTTTGAATCACAAACCAAACTAAAAAAAATCAGCTTTCTTCACATATACAAACATCTGAGTACGTGGGTATCAAAAACAACAATGTATGCATGTGGAGAGTGAACAAACAAACCCTAGACACCTAAAATACTGATTTCAGCTTATTAAATCAATATACCCATCACATTAAACTACAAAAACTTGCAAGAAATCGATACCGAAATCTGTTATTGAAGAAAAAATGATCTTTTTTCAACTGATAGAACTTAAAGAAATAAAGAAAGGGTTTCGTTAAGCGATGAAAGCTGACCTCAAATCTCCGCTTGTTCTCTTGGAGGCGTTGCTTTCGAATATCTTCGTAGGAGAATGCTGAAGACCACCAAACAATTCATCAAAACAACAATCAAACAAATGGGTATTTCTTAAAACAACTAAAAACCCAAATTACTCACATTTTCACTTGCTAACTTGAACTCGATAGAGAGGGATGAAGGATCTCTATGGAGTGAGAGAGGAAGAAGAGAGCCCTGTGGAAAAGAAGAAGATGGAGAAGAGGGAGACGAAGGATCACTATGGAGTAAAAAGGGAAACCTTGCGAGAAAGCGGTAGAAGAGCTTTGGGGGAAAAGGGCCAAAAAACATCTCCGTGAAGGGGCTGAAGAACACCTCCGAGAAGGGGTTCTGCGAGGGGCTGCGAGAGGGGCTGCTCTGCGAGAGGGCTGCGAGAAGAAGAAGAAGAAGAAGAAGAAGAAGAAGAAGAAGAAGAAGAAGAAGAAGAAAAACAACTTCTGCCAAAACAACTTCAGATCTGAAGAAGAAGAGGAGATGTAGAGGAAGAGAAGCTTCTTCTTTCGTCCTTCTTCTTTCAATGCTTGGTGGGAGGGGTTTGGGTAGAGGAAGAGAGGGGAAAGGAGAGGGAGAGGAAAGGATCGGGGTTTTTTTTCACTTTAACTTCTGCTAACAACCTAAAAAGCCACGTAGGACAAACACTCACATTTTACTGTTCATGAACAGTAAAAACCCACTTTGAAATGTTAGATAGACTAGGGTAATACCCGTGCCGTTGGCACTACCTCATAGTACATTCTATCTTCACGACTCTGTTCATGAACACAACCCTCTTTGAATTTTCATGAACATGATATCTAAGCCAAAACTTCTTAACATGTGTTCATGAACACAACCCTCTTTGAATTGACAAAGTACCCAAATCCCACAAAAGGGACTCTTTTGAATCACAAACTAAACTTAAAAAAAACAACTTTCTACACATATACAAACATCTGAGTACATGGATATCAAGAACAATGTGTTGTGGAGAGTGAACAAATGACATAGTACCACAAAAGGGGTTATTTTGAATCACAAACCAAACTAAAAAAAATCAGCTTTCTTCACATATACAAACATCTGAGTACGTGGGTATCAAAAACAACAATGTATGCATGTGGAGAGTGAACAAACAAACCCTAGACACCTAAAATACTGATTTCAACTTATTAAATCAATATACCCATCACATTAAACTACAAAAACTTGCAAGAAATCGATACCGAAATCTGTTATTGAAGAAAAAATGATCTTTTTTCAACTGATAGAACTTAAAGAAATAAAGAAAGGGTTTCGTTAAGCGATGAAAGCTGACCTCAAATCTCCGCTTGTTCTCTTGGAGGCGTTGCTTTCGAATATCTTCGTAGGAGAATGCTGAAGACCACCAAACAATTCATCAAAACAACAATCAAACAAATGGGTATTTCTTAAAACAACTAAAAACCCAAAATTACTCACATTTTCACTTGCTAACTTGAACTCGATAGAGAGGGATGAAGGATCTCTATGGGAGTGAGAGAGGAAGAAGAGAGCCCTGTGGAAAAGAAGAAGATGGAGAAGAGGGAGACGAAGGATCACTATGGAGTAAAAGGGAAACCTTGCGAGAAAGCGGTAGAAGAGCTTTGGGGGAAAAGGGCCAAAAAACATCTCCGTGAAGGGGCTGAAGAACACCTCCGAGAAGGGGTTCTGCGAGGGGCTGCGAGAGGGGCTGCTCTGCGAGAGGGCTGCGAGAAGAAGAAGAAGAAGAAGAAGAAGAAGAAGAAGAAGAAGAAGAAGAAAAAACAACTTCTGCCAAAACAACTTCAGATCTGAAGAAGAAGAGGAGATGTAGAGGAAGAGAAGCTTCTTCTTTCGTCCTTCTTCTTTCAATGCTTGGTGGGAGGGGTTTGGGTAGAGGAAGAGAGGGGAAAGGAGAGGGAGAGGAAAGGATCGGGGTTTTTTTTCACTTTAACTTCTGCTAACAACCTAAAAAAGCCACGTAGGACAAACACTCACATTTTACTGTTCATGAACAGTAAAAACCCACTTTGAAATGTTAGATAGACTAGGGTAATACCCGTGCCGTTGGCACTACCTCATAGTACATTCTATCTTCACGACTCTGTTCATGAACACAACCCTCTTTGAATTTTCATGAACATGATATCTAAGCCAAAACTTCTTAACATGTGTTCATGAACACAACTCTCTTTGAATTGACAAAGTACCCAAATCCCACAAAAGGGACTCTTTTGAATCACAAACTAAACTTAAAAAAAACAACTTTCTACACATATACAAACATCTGAGTACATGGATATCAAGAACAATGTGTTGTGGAGAGTGAACAAATGACATAGTACCACAAAAGGGGTTATTTTGAATCACAAACCAAACTAAAAAAAATCAGCTTTCTTCACATATACAAACATCTGAGTACGTGGGTATCAAAAACAACAATGTATGCATGTGGAGAGTGAACAAACAAACCCTAGACACCTAAAATACTGATTTCAGCTTATTAAATCAATATACCCATCACATTAAACTACAAAAACTTGCAAGAAATCGATACCGAAATCTGTTATTGAAGAAAAAATGATCTTTTTTCAACTGATAGAACTTAAAGAAATAAAGAAAGGGTTTCGTTAAGCGATGAAAGCTGACCTCAAATCTCCGCTTGTTCTCTTGGAGGCGTTGCTTTCGAATATCTTCGTAGGAGAATGCTGAAGACCACCAAACAATTCATCAAAACAACAATCAAACAAATGGGTATTTCTTAAAACAACTAAAAACCCAAAATTACTCACATTTTCACTTGCTAACTTGAACTCGATAGAGAGGGATGAAGGATCTCTATGGGAGTGAGAGAGGAAGAAGAGAGCCCTGTGGAAAAGAAGAAGATGGAGAAGAGGGAGACGAAGGATCACTATGGAGTAAAAAGGGAAACCTTGCGAGAAAGCGGTAGAAGAGCTTTGGGGGAAAAGGGCCAAAAAACATCTCCGTGAAGGGGCTGAAGAACACCTCCGAGAAGGGGTTCTGCGAGGGGCTGCGAGAGGGGCTGCTCTGCGAGAGGGCTGCGAGAAGAAGAAGAAGAAGAAGAAGAAGAAAAAACAACTTCTGCCAAAACAACTTCAGATCTGAAGAAGAAGAGGAGATGTAGTGGAAGAGAAGCTTCTTCTTTCGTCCTTCTTCTTCAATGCTTGGTGGGAGGGGTTTGGGTAGAGGAAGAGAGGGGAAAGGAGAGGGAGAGGAAAGGATCGGGTTTTTTTTTTCACTTTAACTTCTGCTAACAACCTAAAAAAGCCACGTAGGACAAACACTCACATTTTACTGTTCATGAACAGTAAAAACCCACTTTGAAATGTTAGATAGACTAGGGTAATACCCGTGCCGTTGGCACTACCTCATAGTACATTCTATCTTCACGACTCTGTTCATGAACACAACCCTCTTTGAATTTTCATGAACATGATATCTAAGCCAAAACTTCTTAACATGTGTTCATGAACACAACCCTCTTTGAATTGACAAAGTACCCAAATCCCACAAAAGGGACTCTTTTGAATCACAAACTAAACTTAAAAAAAACAACTTTCTACACATATACAAACATCTGAGTACATGGATATCAAGAACAATGTGTTGTGGAGAGTGAACAAATGACATAGTACCACAAAAGGGGTTATTTTGAATCACAAACCAAACTAAAAAAAATCAGCTTTCTTCACATATACAAACATCTGAGTACGTGGGTATCAAAAACAACAATGTATGCATGTGGAGAGTGAACAAACAAACCCTAGACACCTAAAATACTGATTTCAGCTTATTAAATCAATATACCCATCACATTAAACTACAAAAACTTGCAAGAAATCGATACCGAAATCTGTTATTGAAGAAAAAATGATCTTTTTTCAACTGATAGAACTTAAAGAAATAAAGAAAGGGTTTCGTTAAGCGATGAAAGCTGACCTCAAATCTCCGCTTGTTCTCTTGGAGGCGTTGCTTTCGAATATCTTCGTAGGAGAATGCTGAAGACCACCAAACAATTCATCAAAACAACAATCAAACAAATGGGTATTTCTTAAAACAACTAAAAACCCAAAATTACTCACATTTTCACTTGCTAACTTGAACTCGATAGAGAGGGATGAAGGATCTCTATGGGAGTGAGAGAGGAAGAAGAGAGCCCTGTGGAAAAGAAGAAGATGGAGAAGAGGGAGACGAAGGATCACTATGGAGTAAAAAGGGAAACCTTGCGAGAAAGCGGTAGAAGAGCTTTGGGGGAAAAGGGCCAAAAAACATCTCCGTGAAGGGGCTGAAGAACACCTCCGAGAAGGGGTTCTGCGAGGGGCTGCGAGAGGGGCTGCTCTGCGAGAGGGCTGCGAGAAGAAGAAGAAGAAGAAGAAGAAGAAGAAGAAGAAGAAGAAGAAGAAAAAACAACTTCTGCCAAAACAACTTCAGATCTGAAGAAGAAGAGGAGATGTAGAGGAAGAGAAGCTTCTTCTTTCGTCCTTCTTCTTTCAATGCTTGGTGGGAGGGGTTTGGGTAGAGGAAGAGAGGGGAAAGGAGAGGGAGAGGAAAGGATCGGGGTTTTTTTTTTCACTTTAACTTCTGCTAACAACCTAAAAAAGCCACGTAGGACAAACACTCACATTTTACTGTTCATGAACAGTAAAAACCCACTTTGAAATGTTAGATAGACTAGGGTAATACCCGTGCCGTTGGCACTACCTCATAGTACATTCTATCTTCACGACTCTGTTCATGAACACAACCCTCTTTGAATTTTCATGAACATGATATCTAAGCCAAAACTTCTTAACATGTGTTCATGAACACAACCCTCTTTGAATTGACAAAGTACCCAAATCCCACAAAAGGGACTCTTTTGAATCACAAACTAAACTTAAAAAAAACAACTTTCTACACATATACAAACATCTGAGTACATGGATATCAAGAACAATGTGTTGTGGAGAGTGAACAAATGACATAGTACCACAAAAGGGGTTATTTTGAATCACAAACCAAACTAAAAAAAATCAGCTTTCTTCACATATACAAACATCTGAGTACGTGGGTATCAAAAACAACAATGTATGCATGTGGAGAGTGAACAAACAAACCCTAGACACCTAAAATACTGATTTCAGCTTATTAAATCAATATACCCATCACATTAAACTACAAAAACTTGCAAGAAATCGATACCGAAATCTGTTATTGAAGAAAAAATGATCTTTTTTCAACTGATAGAACTTAAAGAAATAAAGAAAGGGTTTCGTTAAGCGATGAAAGCTGACCTCAAATCTCCGCTTGTTCTCTTGGAGGCGTTGCTTTCGAATATCTTCGTAGGAGAATGCTGAAGACCACCAAACAATTCATCAAAACAACAATCAAACAAATGGGTATTTCTTAAAACAACTAAAAACCCAAAATTACTCACATTTTCACTTGCTAACTTGAACTCGATAGAGAGGGATGAAGGATCTCTATGGGAGTGAGAGAGGAAGAAGAGAGCCCTGTGGAAAAGAAGAAGATGGAGAAGAGGGAGACGAAGGATCACTATGGAGTAAAAAGGGAAACCTTGCGAGAAAGCGGTAGAAGAGCTTTGGGGGAAAAGGGCCAAAAAACATCTCCGTGAAGGGGCTGAAGAACACCTCCGAGAAGGGGTTCTGCGAGGGGCTGCGAGAGGGGCTGCTCTGCGAGAGGGCTGCGAGAAGAAGAAGAAGAAGAAGAAGAAAAAAAAACAACTTCTGCCAAAACAACTTCAGATCTGAAGAAGAAGAGGAGATGTAGAGGAAGAGAAGCTTCTTCTTTCGTCCTTCTTCTTCAATGCTTGGTGGGAGGGGTTTGGGTAGAGGAAGAGAGGGGAAAGGAGAGGGAGAGGAAAGGATCGGGGTTTTTTTTTTTCACTTTAACTTTTGCTAACAACCTAAAAAAGCCACGTAGGACAAACACTCACATTTTACTGTTCATGAACAGTAAAAACCCACTTTGAAATGTTAGATAGACAAGGGTAATACCCGTGCCGTTGGCACTACCTCATAGTACATTCTATCTTCACGACTCTGTTCATGAACACAACCCTCTTTGAGTTTTCATGAACATGATATCTAAGCCAAAACTTCTTAACATGTGTTCATGAACACAACCCTGTTTGAATTGACAAAGTACCCAAATCCCACAAAAGGGACTCTTTTGAATCACAAACTAAACTTAAAAAAAACAACTTTCTACACATATACAAACATCTGAGTACATGGATATCAAGAACAATGTGTTGTGGAGAGTGAACAAATGACATAGTACCACAAAAGGGGTTATTTTGAATAACAAACCAAACTAAAAAAAATCAGCTTTCTTCACATATACAAACATCTGAGTACGTGGGTATCAAAAACAACAATTTATGCATGTGGAGAGTGAACAAACAAACCCTAGACACCTAAAATACTGATTTTAGCTTATTAAATCAATATACCCATCACATTAAACTACAAAAACTTGCAAGAAATCGATACCGAAATCTGTTATTGAAGAAAAAATGATCTTTTTTCAACTGATAGAACTTAAAGAAATAAAGAAAGGGTTTCGTTAAGCGATGAAAGCTGACCTCAAATCTCCGCTTGTTCTCTTGGAGGCGTTGCTTTCGAATATCTTCGTAGGAGAATGCTGAAGACCACCAAACAATTCATCAAAACAACAATCAAACAAATGGGTATTTCTTAAAACAACTAAAAACCCAAAATTACTCACATTTTCACTTGCTAACTTGAACTCGATAGAGAGGGATGAAGGATCTCTATGGGAGTGAGAGAGGAAGAAGAGAGCCCTGTGGAGAAGAAGAAGATGGAGAAGAGGGAGACGAAGGATCACTATGGAGTAAAAAGGGAAACCTTGCGAGAAAGCGGTAGAAGAGCTTTGGGGGAAAATGGCCAAAAAACATCTCCGTGAAGGGGCTGAAGAACACCTCTGAGAAGGGGTTCTGCGAGGGGCTGCGAGAGGGGCTGCTCTGCGAGAGGGCTGCGAGAAGAAGAAGAAGAAAAAACAACTTCTGCCAAAACAACTTCAGATCTGAAGAAGAAGAGGAGATGTAGAGAAAGAGAAGCTTCTTCTTTCGTCCTTCTTCTTCAATGCTTGGTGGGAGGGGTTTGGGTAGAGGAAGAGAGGGGAAAGGAGAGGGAGAGGAAAGGATCGTGGTTTTTTTTCCACTTTAACTTCTGCTAACAACCTAAAAAAGCCACGTAGGACAAACACTCACATTTTACTGTTCATGAACAGTAAAAACCCACTTTGAAATGTTAGATAGACTAGGGTAATACCCGTGCCGTTGGCACTACCTCATAGTACATTCTATCTTCACGACTCTGTTCATGAACACAACCCTCTTTGAATTTTCATGAACATGATATCTAAGCCAAAACTTCTTAACATGTGTTCATGAACACAACCCTCTTTGAATTGACAAAGTACCCAAATCCCACAAAAGGGACTCTTTTGAATCACAAACTAAACTTAAAAAAAACAACTTTCTACACATATACAAACATCTGAGTACATGGATATCAAGAACAATGTGTTGTGGAGAGTGAACAAATGACATAGTACCACAAAAGGGGTTATTTTGAATCACAAACCAAACTAAAAAAAATCAGCTTTCTTCACATATACAAACATCTGAGTACGTGGGTATCAAAAACAACAATGTATGCATGTGGAGAGTGAACAAACAAACCCTAGACACCTAAAATACTGATTTCAGCTTATTAAATCAATATACCCATCACATTAAACTACAAAAACTTGCAAGAAATCGATACCGAAATCTGTTATTGAAGAAAAAATGATCTTTTTTCAACTGATAGAACTTAAAGAAATAAAGAAAGGGTTTCGTTAAGCGATGAAAGCTGACCTCAAATCTCTGCTTGTTCTCTTGGAGGCGTTGCTTTCGAATATCTTCGTAGGAGAATGCTGAAGACCACCAAACAATTCATCAAAACAACAATCAAACAAATGGGTATTTCTTAAAACAACTAAAAACCCAAAATTACTCACATTTTCACTTGCTAACTTGAACTCGATAGAGAGGGATGAAGGATCTCTATGGCAGTGAGAGAGGAAGAAGAAAGCCCTGTGGAGAAGAAGAAGATGGAGAAGAGGGAGACGAAGGATCACTATGGAGTAAAAAGGGAAACCTTGCGAGAAAGCGGTAGAAGAGCTTTGGGGGAAAAGGGCAAAAAAACATCTCCGTGAAGGGGCTGAAGAACACCTCCGAGAAGGGGTTCTGCGAGGGGCTGCTCTGCGAGAGGGCTGCGAGAAGAAGAAGAAGAAGAAAAAAAAAACAACTTCTGCCAAAACAACTTCAGATCTGAAGAAAAAGAGGAGATGTAGAGAAAGAGAAGCTTCTTCTTTCATCCTTCTTCTTCAATGCTTGGTGGGAGGGGTTTGGGTAGAGGAAGAGAGGGGAAAGGAGAGGGATAGGAAAGGATCGGGGTTTTTTTTTTCACTTTAACTTTTGCTAACAACCTAAAAAAGCCACGTAGGACAAACACTCACATTTTACTGTTCATGAACAGTAAAAACCCACTTTGAAATGTTAGATAGACTAGGGTAATACCCGTGCCGTTGGCACTACCTCATAGTACATTCTATCTTCACGACTCTGTTCATGAACACAACCCTCTTTGAGTTTTCATGAACATGATATCTAAGCCAAAACTTCTTAACATGTGTTCATGAACACAACCCTCTTTGAATTGACAAAGTACCCAAATCCCATAAAAGGGACTCTTTTGAATCACAAACTAAACTTAAAAAAAACAACTTTCTACACATATACAAACATCTGAGTACATGGATATCAAGAACAATGTGTTGTGGAGAGTGAACAAATGACATAGTACCACAAAAGGGGTTATTTTGAATCACAAACCAAACTAAAAAAAATCAGCTTTCTTCACATATACAAACATCTGAGTACGTGGGTATCAAAAAACAACAATGTATGCATGTGGAGAGTGAACAAACAAACCCTAGACACCTAAAATACTGATTTTAGCTTATTAAATCAATATACCCATCACATTAAACTACAAAAACTTGCAAGAAATCGATACCGAAATCTGTTATTGAAGAAAAAATGATCTTTTTTCAACTGATAGAACTTAAAGAAATAAAGAAAGGGTTTCGTTAAGCGATGAAAGCTGACCTCAAATCTCCGCTTGTTCTCTTGGAGGCGTTGCTTTCGAATATCTTCGTAGGAGAATGCTGAAGACCACCAAACAATTCATCAAAACAACAATCAAACAAATGGGTATTTCTTAAAACAACTAAAAACCCAAAATTACTCACATTTTCACTTGCTAACTTGAACTCGATAGAGAGGGATGAAGGATCTCTATGGGAGTGAGAGAGGAAGAAGAGAGCCCTGTGGAAAAGAAGAAGATGGAGAAGAGGGAGACGAAGGATCACTATGGAGTAAAAAGGGAAACCTTGCGAGAAAGCGGTAGAAGAGCTTTGGGGGAAAAGGGCCAAAAAACATCTCCGTGAAGGGGCTGAAGAACACCTCCGAGAAGGGGTTCTGCGAGGGGCTGCTCTGCGAGAGGGCTGCGAGAAGAAGAAGAAGAAGAAGAAGAAGAAGAAGAAGAAGAAGAAGAAGAAAAAACAACTTCTGCCAAAACAACTTCAGATCTGAAGAAGAAGAGGAGATGTAGAGGAAGAGAAGCTTCTTCTTTCGTCCTTCTTCTTCAATGCTTGGTGGGAGGGGTTTGGGTAGAGGAAGAGAGGGGAAAGGAGAGGGAGAGGAAAGGATCGGGGTTTTTTTTTTTTCACTTTAACTTATGCCAACAACCTAAAAAAGCCACGTAGGACAAACACTCACATTTTACTGTTCATGAACAGTAAAAACCTACTTTGAAATGTTAGATAGATGTTTTTTTTATCTTTATTTGAAATTCCTTAATTTTTAAAGATAAAACAAAATATTGAATGTATGCGCACATTTACATTCCTCTAACTCCACAGCAAGCCAAGTAACTAGTTCCTCCATTGTTTGTTTCTTCCATCGATTTCAGGTACAATATCGTTCGTATGTTTGTGATTGTGTGAGAGAAGAATAGAAAGAGAAAGAGAGGGCTTTGCTATACAATGGAAGAAAATAATCAACAGCACCAAACTTCGGAAATCGGTAATTTTGCTCTCCATTTTCTCTAATTGCTATTTCATTTCTTTTTCCTATGTATTCAATTTTGTTCACCGTTGTTCTGAGATTTTGGGATTTTTTTTCTTTTTTTTCAAGTGAACGTTTTTGTGCAATTTCCTTACTTTATTAGCTGATGATGAGTTGCAATTTATTTTATGAGTGCTGAGGTTTTTTAGTTCACTTTGTACTAATAGCAAAGGAATGCTTTTGTAAACCTCACAGGTCCAGATGGTGAAAATGAAATTGTGGCTGAAAGTGCTGCCTTCGTTCATGGCGACCCTCCTCAAGATGATAAACTTCCACCTAAGGTTGACTCCGTGGTCGAAATCCTCCATGAGAAAGTCACTAAGCAAATTATCAAGGAGGGCTCTGGGCAGAAGCCATCAAAATATTCAACATGCTTTTGTAAGCACCTTAACTTTCTTATAATAACGCCCTGCATGTAAATGATGTGTGTAAGGATTAAGGAATATTAGTTTCCTGTTGCATATTAAATCTCACAAGCTCAGGGTTTCAGGGTGCCGTGGGATTAGAATGGAAATTGCTACTGCAGTGACTTGAAGTAGGGAGGGGAGGATAGTCCGAAGTTTTGTCATGAAATAAGAAAGGGCGTCACTACTTCCATCTCTTGAGTTGAGGGAGCAGGAGAGTTAGACAAAAAATCTAGTTTTACTTATTTTTCTAAATTGTTGAAACACATGATTAGGTAAGTTTCAATCATGTGCAGTTAAAACAACGTTATAACGCCAATATAACTCCGTTATTACGCAAGCCGTTACGTTATGTCATTATCACGTTATAGTATCACAGCTCCGATAGTAACGGTGTTATATGGTTGTTATTGAGATAACGTTTTTTTTAATAACGCCGTTTTAATGTTTTGTTCTAATACATAAAAAAATTACCAATTTCATTCTCGATTGAACCACAACCCTAGACAGCTAGACTCATTGAAAATGAGCAGAACTCGCCTTAGCCAATCGACAAATAACCAGACCTCGCCGTTTGACAAATAACGTGAGAAGAAGGAAAGAAGACAAAGAGTCGATCTCACTTTCTGTTGTGATCTCACTCTCATGCGAAGGGAAGATTTTTTTAATTAACGTTTTTTTTAATGTTATAAACATGATTATCTTTTTTGACTTTATAATATACATTAATACTTTGTGGGGGTATATAACCTATAACGCTCTTGGACCGTTATGGGTCTGTTATCCGTTTTAACTGCATAGTTTCAATCACCCTTGAGGGATCATTTATTTTCACGAAGAGAACATTAGAATGAGTCCAGTTATGTGCAATTGTCCCAACACAGTTCTGCATCTTGCATTGGCTTTTGTAAATGGCCGAAACATATGATTAGCGCTTTTTTTTTTCCAGATCAAACACATCAAATGTCATTGAATAAAAATAAGTACAAAGGCGAGCAAGAGGCCACAGTAAAAAGACAAAAGAAAAACAAAGAGTTATAGCTAAACTAGAACAAAAAGCCTACAAAGCAAAAGATTATCCTAGCTAAACATAAAGTTGTCCATAAGAACATTGGTCTATGCATTGTAGTTAAGCGTTGAGGCGGACAAACCTGAAAATGCCTGAGACGTGAGACGGTAAGCGAGGCGAACACCTCACTTCACTGAGGGAGTCTTAACACTTTTTAATGTTTTTTTAATATAATTGAAACATATCAGCATAATAATATACAACATCATTTGGATAAGTATCATAAGGAAATATGTACAAAAAGTAATACAACTACCTAGAATCGAAATGAAAATATAATAAAGTTGCATATTATAACGAAAAGATGCACTACACAAGTATCAAGTAACTTGCAAACATTCACTAAATCATTAAAAATAAATAATCTTGAAAGAATAGAAACTTGAGAATATTGAACATTTATTAGAAGAAATTGTTGTAATGGTTAGTAAAAATCCACAAATATGATCACTATTGGTATTCCAAAAAAATAAAAATCATTGAATTATGCTATGAAAAATCAAGATTGATGTTTACCAGAGACTGATTAAAACATGATATGTTTTTTTTTTCCAAAAAATATTTAAAAAAAATGTGACATTTTTATCAAAACTTAAAACGTTTTATCTTGTTTGTTATTTGGGAATACCTAATTTGAAGGTAAGGAGAAGATGGACTCATAGTCTCTGACGGCAACAACAAGGAGGAGCAACAAGTATTACACTAAGAAACATAAAACACTATTATATAGGGTGAGCTGCAAGATCTTTTGTTGCAACTAGGCTAAAAATGAGTGCAAATGGGCTAAAAATGGACTGGCTGCAACCATTTTTGGGCTGAGCAGGTGAGACGGTTCGAAGCGCATTGCCTCATTTCACAGAATCGCTTTTTTAAACTTTTGAAGAATTTTGTAAAAACGCCTTGAGGCACGCCTAGACAGTCGCCTTGACTACACTGGTCTTAATTATGGGTCAACCTCATTGCCAAATGCTCTTTGATCTGAGGTTGGGTAATATCTTCAAAGAACAATTCTATAGACCCCATGCAATAAAGTGAATTTCTCTATTCCAAAGTGATTCGGTATGTGTCAATGATTAATCGACCAACTCCTCTATGTATTATATTGAACTTTTCTTTTTTGCCAATCTTTTTTTATCTACTTCATTTCTTCTTCCCCTTTTTGTTTATATGTTTTCATCAGTTTCCATTTAGCAAGATATAAATAGATTTTAATCATTGAGTTTGAGTTCACTCCCATTTAACTTGACTTAATATGACTTTACTTGTCCATAGGTGCATGGTTGAAATCATATGCTATCCCACTATCTAGTTTCTTTTATCTAGTTTCTTTCCTCATGAAAATCACAAACAAAAAAAGTTGATCCAGTTTTTCCTTTTGGTTGGAGCTATTAAGAAATTTTACTACCATTGAGGTGGAGATTTTTTTTTTCTGAATTATTACATACTAATAAGAATCTTTTAATTATCCCAAGTAAGATGAAACTAACTAGTAAAGTGTATAGTGGAGCTTTTCTGTGTCTGACTAACTTCCTTTGTTGTAATAGTGCATTACAAAGGATGGACCGTGTTTGACATACTTCCTTTGTTGTAACAGTGCATTGCAGAGGATGGACTGAAAGCACCCAACACAAGTTTGAGGATACATGGCAAGAGCAAAGACCAATTGAAATGATTATAGGGAAAGGTATTTGTGATTTTGGGACAAAATGTTTATCTATTTTTTTTTCTTCCATTGATGTAAGCGTGTTCTTTTTGTAATATTAGTATTAGTAATATTGTAATTACGCCTTTAGCAACAATCCATAATAGATAGGGCATTATTTTCTAATTAGAATTAGGTGTTTTTTTTTTTTTTTTTTTTCTGCAAGAGAAGTTAGGATAATTATAAATAACGCGTAGGTTGTTCATTGTTAGACAGCTGATTGAAGAAAATAGCTTTATTTCATTTACATGTTTTATCGTAGATTTATTTTCTTTCAGTTCCTGTTTATTTTCAATTTTAATTCTATCATTTTCCTTTTTGATTTGGGCTTAAAAATATAGGCAAGCCTTTTGATAGTGTTTCTCATAACCATCAAAGTAAACTATAGATATATCATATCCAATTGATGTTTCAATCAGTGTTCTAAAAATCGGCCTAGGCGCTAGAAGGTGGAAACCCGCCCAGATTAATGGCTGGGCGGGCAGTCTGGGCGATTTTATTTTATTTTTTAACAAGGCTGATTGTGTTCTTTTTTTATTTTTCTTTCCTTTTTTTAGAAATAAACTATTTAATTGTTTTTTATTCAGTATATGTCTAAATGTAGCAAAAGATGATTACTTAATGTAATTCTCAAAGGATCTGCCGGTACCAATTTTACTAATGTAGATTTTATCAAACATGACTGAGGTTATTCATGCAATTTGAAGAAAAATAAAAAGTAGGTTTGGATATTTGTCTACAAATTCAATTTTATAAATTACCTATCATGACCAACTTCAGTCATTTGAGTTTTAATAAATTTTGTTCATGATTGTTAATTTTTCATGTTTTTAAATTTTGCATATGTATATTGGCATTAAATTGGATGTAATTGATAAGGTATTATGCTTAACTTTTGTAAATTATTAAAGTTATAATACAAAACCAAAGACCGCCTAGGTGCCCGCTTAGGCCCCTGAGCGCTAGGCACCTGCTCGCCGCCCGCCCAGCGCCTAGCGATTTTTAGAACGCTGGTTTCAATGTATGAGGATCTTCCAATTAAATGCGTAATTTCATGAAGCTAGATTGGAGTAAAGTTTTCTGTCTGCTGATGATTGGACATTCACGGTCCATAAATTGTAGGATGTTAGGAGAGAACCTTGAGTCTCCTTTGGGATCTATTGCTAGCATGACAGGAATTGATTTTCTAGGGATAATGATAACTGCGGATTCAAGAAATCTAGAGCTGATTTGGCCATTTGGGCAATTGTACAAGGGTGTGTTAGATTTTTCTATTTGAGTAAATTATGCTACTGCCCTATCCCTTAATAGTACCTAAAGAAAGAAGAAAGAGTGCTATTTTTGGTAATCTACAGTGTGCGAGTAGCCAGCACACACAAAATATATTGATAGATGAAGAAAGTGTACAATAAATATACGAAACTAAAAAGTAATGCCATGATGCAAAAAACATTGCCGCAATAGTAGCATTGCACTTGTCAAATTATATTGAAAGATGCCACTTTTAGTTATGAGCGTTCGAGGTCTTACAAACTCTTACTTTTTGAAACAAGAAGGACAAGCAGTGTAGTTAAGGTGTTGAGGCGGGGGTGTGGCGCACATGCTTGAAAAGGTGCGAGGCACAAGGTGATGCATTTGACATGAAGCGTACTTAGCTTATTTTTTAGAAGTAGCATACACAATATCATAAATATCTAAAAGTAAACAAACAAGTAAAAAAAGAAAATCACACAATGACAAAATGCAAATGGGAATATAAAAAATTCGCAAAACATATCTAAAACTACTTGTCAAGTAACTAGCGAACATGCACTAGAGTATACACAAAAACAACGGAAGTAACTAGCGAACATGCACTAGAGTATACACAAAAACAACGGACTACAATAATATAGTATACACAAAAACAACAACAGACTACAAGAAGATCAAAACATAAGACATAAGGAAACTAATTCTCAAAATTTTGATTTCTCATTGAGAGTGGGAAAGTAAGTTTGAGGATTTTATTGAAAAGGAAAGATTTGAAGTGGTGTCTCCTTCAACCTCTAATGTCAATAAGGTTTTGTTTGTTGAGCGGCTCAACCAAAATCTAAATGTAAAGAGTGGGCTTTGGGCTTTTATCTTTACATCGAAAAGATAAAAGCCCAAACTTATAAAATCCAACGTACTCTTGTTGGATACTGATACGCTACTGATACATAAACTCGGATATAGTCAAGGGGTGTATCTCATGGTCAATGGCTAGGATACGACTCCGATATGACCAAACAAAAATGATAATCGGATGACTTTGGTGGTTATGATTTATGAATATTATTAATTAATATGTTAACATTTTATTACTATAAAAATATATAATTATTATTGTCTTAATGTTGTATCCTACCGGCACTCGTATCCATAATTTTGGAAATTTGTCGTATCCCCAAGTCGGTTCTGTACTCATTTTAGTACCCGTATCTGTATCCATGCAACCCAACTTATAAATATGTAACAAAAAAAACTAAACTTATTAATATGTAACAAAAAAAGAACTATGTAAAAATAGATTAGATAGGCATCACTTAGGCTTGAGGCGCTAGGTGCACCAAGGTGAACGCCTCATTTTATTGCAATGTATTGTCTCATCCCGAGGTGGATTTTTGTAAAACCACCTCAAGGCACGCCTAAGTGACCGCCTTGACTACAATGGGTACAAGCTGGAGCATGTTGCAGGTTAAGAGGAAAATTTCCTTTTTTTTTTTGTTCTTGACCAAGAGATAAATTGGAAAACAATGGAAGTTTAATTGGCTTGGCTAGAGCCTATCCTAGAAGTTTGGTCAACGCTACTCTGAAGTGCCAACCATCAATCTATCCATCGGATACAATTCATAAAAATATCATCCATGATGTGTTAAAATGTTTGTCAAAGTCTTTGTCTCAGGATCCTAATGCATACACATGTTGTAGTGTGAATGAATTCATTTTGTGCTTTGATATCCTTATTTTGTTTCACGCTCTTATCCTTATAATCTAAACAATATTAGAATAAGTTTAAGTTTGAACTCTAATAGTAATATATTATAGCCACATTCATAGAATACTTGTGGATAATATCCTGATGTCCCCTCTAATTGCAGAGTTGGCAACTTACCAAAAACCTGTCTGGACCTCCATTCAGGAACCAAATACCGATGGATTCATGAGTTTCTTCTTTTTCAAGGCTATCATGATTTTCTTTTTCCCTAATAGGTATATCTATATAATATTCCATTCAAAGGGGAATAAAATTCCTACATCATCACAGTAAAACATAAAAGCATAAAAAATATTATTATTATTATTATAAACATCTCTTTAGAGAAAACATCCATAAGCTTAACTAGGTTCCTTGCATTGCCTACTTGACAACAATCTCACACATCAATCTCAAGAGAGAACCTCCGTTCAAAGATCAGTAAGTTGGATGTAACAAAAATGAAGAAACTCTGGCTTGAGCCAAATGATGCAAATTCCTCGCACAATTGGCGGGCTTGAGCACGATATGGGGGTCTTTTCGTACGTTTTGAAAGAGAGTTAAATAAATTTTGGCTTATGAATGAGTTATAACTTTGAGTTATTGGAATTATATTATCTTTTATCTTTATTTAATATGCATTTTGATAGTTCTAAACTAAAGCTAAATTTACACTAAATTACAATTAACCCTAAAAGAGAAATAAAATAACATAAATTTTATTCAATCAATTCACCCTATTATAATGCTCAATTCTATGTCCATAAGATTAGTATTTCATTGGCAAGTAACTAACCCTAACGCTGCTTTAGCTAATGCCATAACTAATACGAGCTTTACAATACTAGGCCCAATTACAAATAATACTACTTAATTAACCCGCTTACATGTCGCTTCCCTGGTTGAAGAAGTTGTTTGCATGCTCCAAGGTATCTAAAATATGGTAGCCAAGGAGGATGAGGAGTTATCTGTTGATTTTCCACCCACTATCTCGCGTGTTCTTGCGGAAACTCAGTCGGCTCTGCAACAAATAATGGGGGATACACCAAATCGCAAGTATATCGTTATAGAATTTAATCTGATTAATCTGAGGAGGGTTAGGGCGCTGTGATGGAAAACCAGGATAGTTGGGAAGTTGGTAGTTTGGAAGAAAGTTAGGATTCAACCAACTACTGGAATTAGGGTAAAAAAAGGACTTGTCCTAAGGTTTGGTGTGGGTTATTTTGGGTTGGGATGACATAGGGACTCAAGGATAGGTTTTCAGGGCGAGGACGAGGCAATGGAGGGGCGTGGAAAGGTTGTTGTTGGGGTAGGGGACCTTCCAAGATGGCGGGAAGGATGGAAAAAGGATGGGACGTGTGAGAGGTGGGGTGATGGGGGGGCAGTGAGGGTGGCGGGTGGCAGCAGAAGGGAGGGGTGGTCGATGGGCATTGTTGGTGTCTAGCTGGGCTGGTGATGGTGTTCGACACTGCTTGGTGGTTGACGGGTACCTCTTGTGGGTGCTCGAAGGTCTCCTTGTTGGCTTTCAAGTCGTATAATCAATGTTCAATCTTCTTCATCTCCTTTTCTACCATTAACGCGATTTTTGACTGAATTCGTTGTTGCCCTGTTCTGCCAATCATCTTTTCTCTCGAGTCTCTCTTCCTCTCTCCAGAATCTATTTTGTTCTCTCTCACCATATAAGGGATTTTTTGCTGTCTTCCATAGCTTCAACTGCCTTAGTTATCTCTTCTTCGTTCTAGACATAACTTTTATTCAATCAATTCAACCCACTACAATGCTCAACTCTATGCCTTATTTATAAAATTAGTATCTTCTTCAGCAAGTAACTAACCCGAACCCTACTTCTAACATCCTAACTAATATGGCCTTTACTATATTATGCCCAATTACAAATAATACCACTTAATTAACTCGCTTACATCACATTTTAAACACTGGAAATACTACATAAAGTCATTGAACATTTTTTTATGTATAAAATTTTATATTAATTTTTTATTATTCCGGTGACTACTATTTTTACAAGAGTCTGGATGTTGGCATCTCCATGCTTCATAGCCTGGAGGTTGTTGGGATCTGCCTTACAGCCACAGGAACTGTGCCAATAGTCCCCTTGGTAGGCCAAAAGTTTACTTCTCCTAGTGGAAAAGTTTGACCCTTTATATTTTTCATGTTTTTTATGCTTTAGTTAGTATCCGTTTGATACTTCATAGCACACATCTGTACATTGATGTGTGCCGATGTAAACATTAAACAACCTCCTAGTGACAGAGACCTGAGTCCATGGATTAAAGTGGAGGCAAAGGTTGATGCATCTAGCACGGCTAAATACCGTTGATTCAAGTACACAAAAGTTGATGCATCTAGCATGGCTAAATACCGATGATTCAAGTACACAATTTGTTATGTATTTAATCAAGGTCGTGTTCAGTGGCTAAGAGTTGAAAGTAGTTTATGTGACTAGATAAAAAATTACTTGGTATAAGTGATAAGATTCACCATTACCACCATTAAAAATTCTTACATAATGGAGTTGTGACATTATTTTTTAAGTCTGACAACTCATCATTCTTTACCATGCAGAGAAAACTGAGATGACAGGACTGGGAATCGGAGTGTCAAGTATGAAAACTGGGGAACGTGCTTTACTTCATGTAGTCTGGGAGTTGGGATATGGCAAAGAGGGAAGCTTTTCCTTCCCAAATGTCCCACCTATGGCAGACCTCTTATATGAAGTTGAACTTATTGGTTTTGATGAGACCAATGAAGTAAGTAGCAACACTCTTTCGGACCGTGGATCTAGAGTTGGTTCTTATATTATTGCATTCCTTGATGGACAATTTAGCATATTTTCTGCCAAGTTCAAGCTACAGTAATTATCTTCTCAAATATATATGTGTTTCATGAATTTCTAGGGGAAAGCACGTAGTGACATGACTGTGGAAGAAAGGATTGGAGCAGCAGATAGGAGAAAGATGGATGGGAATGTTCTCTTCATTGATGAAAAACTAGAGGAGGCTATGCAACAGTATGAAATGGTTACACATTCTTAAATCTCTCTTTTATTGTCAGAATATGATCTACTGTGGTCTGAGTGTGTACATGCTATGCTGATGGTTCTTCATTGCATCAGGCCATAGCATACATGGGAGATGACTTCATGTTTCAATTGATGGGAAGTACCGGGACATGGCATTGGCCGTGAAGAACCCTTGCCACCTCAACATTGCAGCCTGTTACATAAAGCTTAAGCGCTACGAAGAAGCCATTGGGCAGTGCAGCATTGTATGTATATCTGTTATTTTATTTATAAGTAAACTTATTCCCTTCACGTGTTAACTTCCAAAATCTGTACTCTAAGCTTTCTGAACATCACATCTTAGTTTCATTGTAGTTATCTACTTCGCAAATTAAATTCGGGTATTTGTTTTTTCAAAACTCCAAATGATTCCTAATAAAGTGATCCTGATCAGATGTATTGATTTGTCTTTTCAAGTTTTCTTGTTCTCAACATAGGTAGGAGATAACACGCGCCAGAACTTACGTTTTGATCTTTTAAAGTATTCCATGTGTTTGAACATCATTTTAGGCAAGTTTACCATAGTTTGCAAATTTTATGTATGTGAAACTTAGGAGATCATACAACAGCATAAAATAATGTCAAAAGAAGGTCTTCCATGTTGCTCTGTATCGCTTTGGCCTGGGTTAACTAGAAACCATGATTTTATTTTATTATATATTTTTACGGACAATGAATCAGAAAATATTGATTTGTGTGAAACATGAAATTCTGAATGGTTCTGATTGGCTATTGATGGACTCTAGGTATTGTCTGAGGATGAAAACAATGTCAAAGCACTATTCAGACGAGGGAAAGCTAGAGCAGAACTTGGGCAAACAGATACTGCTCGGGAAGACTTCCTTAAAGCCCGTAAGTATGCACCTGAAGACCAGGCAATTGTGAAAGAATTACGCCTCCTTGCTGAACATGACAAAGCTATTTATCAGAAGCAAAAGGAGATTTACAAGGGGATTTTTGGACCAAGACCAGAACCCATTCCTAAGAAGAAGAATTGGCCCATCGTTATTTGGCAATGGCTTGTGGCATTGTCTTTTCGTCTTTTCAAGCTCGAAAGGTGCAAAACCGAATGATCTGATCCTTCCATGTCAAGAACAATGTACGCATAACTGACTTTGCAATCTCATCTATTTATGTTACTGTCAGAGATGTAATCCTTACTTCATATCTTTATATTACAATCTCTAATTGCAAGTATAGAATTATAATGATGGAATTTCAGATGCTTAAACTCCTTGTGAAAGACGTTCTAGGTATTCAATAAGAATTGTCTACTTGGGACCTGGCATTTCCCTTGCTTAAATCTACCTTTCTTTACTTTTATTGCTGAATGACTTTTCTTTGCATATTTTAATTAGCTATTGTTTAGCATCTAACTATGCCAACAAGTAACTAATACTCAAGTTGGTTCTGATCTCGTTTTTTTGTGTGGGTAAGATTTTATTTTCTTGTTATAACCCATACATATAAATCTAGTATGGTGGTGGTTGTTTGTTCTTCATGCAACTCTGCTACTTCCTTGTAGTAGCAGCATCAGCTCATTGTTCACAACTTCCTCAGGTAATGAAACAGATCGACCAGCATTACTGGATTTCAAAAACAAGATAAATGAAGATCCACGGGGAGCACTGAGTTCAAGGAATGACTCACTCCATCACTGTAAGTGGGATGGAGTCACTTGCAGTCCTCACGGTGGTCACTGTCTTAGACTTGGAAGACAAAAGGCTTCAAGGTACACGCTCTCCCTGCATAGGTAACCTTTCATTCCTTAGAACAATAAAATATGAAATGAACGACTTTCATGGTAAAATACCCCAGGAACTTGGTCGCCTTTTCCATTTACAGGATATCCACTTAGATAACAACTCTTTTGGTGGTGAAATTCCAGCCAACCTCTCTTGTTGTTTCAGTCTTAATCAAATGAATTTGATTGATAATCACCTCACTGGAAGGGTTCCTGGTGTCCTTTCCTCTCTATTAAAACTTACTATCTGGCACTTGGGGACAAACAACTCATGGCACCATCCTACTGTCTCTGGGAAACCTACCATCTCTAACTCCCCTTGATCTGGGGAAAAACAATTTGGAATGGAGCATTCCGCATGAACTTTGCCACTTCCACAGCTTAAACTGCTTAAATGTTGGTGCTATTAATCTTATGGGTAAGATTCCTCCTTGTCTTTGCAATATATATGTCTCAACTCACTAAGGCCGAACTTGCTGGAAACCAACTACAAGGAGAAATTCCTTCAGATATTGGTCGTACTCTTCCTAATCTCAAGTATATTCTTCCCGGAAGAAACAGATTTTTACTGGACCCAATCCCAGTTTCATTCTTCACTGCTTCAGCACTAAAACTTATAGATCTCGATACAAACAGTTTCAACGGAACAGTACCAAAAGATCTAGGAAGGCTTCTAACGTCTAAGATTTTATAACTTCATACAAACCAGTTGGGATCTACCCAAGGTGATTACTTGGAATTTATCACCTCTTTAATCAACTGTAGCATTTTGGAATACCTAGAGATTTCCAATAACTATCTCAGAGGGTCAATACCCTATTCAATCGCTAATCTCTCCTGCCAAATTAGATTTATAGCTCTTTGCCTAAACCAAATATAGAGGATTATTCCCACAGTAATCGAAAACTTTGTCAACTTAAGCGAACTCGGGGTAGGATACAGTCGTCTCACTGGTGAAATCCCTATAGTTATAGGACTGTTCCAAAAATGCATAAATGGTATTTCCGAGAAAATCATTTATTAGGACACTTCCAAATCGTTTCAGTAATTTAACACTACTGGACATACTCGATTTATCTGGAAATCTTGTAGGTGTGGAAGCATACCTACAAGTCTTGGTGATTGTCAGAATTTTATTCATTTGGATCTTTCAGACAATAACCTTACTGGTTCCATACCCAAACAAATTATCCACGGTTCATCCATGAAGATTGTCCTCAACTTATTTAATAAAGCTCTGAGTGGTTCCTTACTGGTAGAAGTGGGTAACTTGGTCGATCTTCAGTCATTGGACATTTCGAGAAATAAATTGTGGGGTAATATTCCAGATTCACTTGGCAAATATTTGACCTTAGAAAAGCTACACATGAAAGGTAACTACTTCGAAGGAAAACTTCCTCAATCATTACGCAGTTCAAAAGGTCCTCAAGAACTTGATCTTTCTCAAAATAAATTGTCTGGAAAGATTCCTGAATATTTCAGCAATTTCACTCGTCTGTCTGATGTACTTGAATTTTTCTGGCAATGAGCTCCAAGGTCCAGTTGCAAACATTGGAATATTTGCAAATGCAAGTGCAGTCTCAGTTCTCGGAAATATTGAGTTATACGGAGGTTCAGTTCAATTAAAATTCATGCCACAGCAAAACATCCAAGAAGAATGGAAACGCTCTCGTTTTCATGGTGATTGTCCCTGTGATTCTCATCTGCTTATGTTTGGTTTTAACTCTATTTTTACTTATGTGCCATCGAAGAATAAATTCAGAACAGAAACCCTCATTAGAATTATTGTTCAGTCATGTAAACCCAAGGCCACAAATAGTTTCTTATGCAATGCTCCTTGAGGCCACAAATAATTTCGCTCCGGGAAACTTGATTGATTTCAGAAGCTATGGTTCTGTGTATAAAGGGGTGCTGGATAAAGATGATACAGTTGTCGGTTGTTGCAGTAAAGGTATTCAATCTGCAACCATGAGGGGCTTCAAAGAGTTTCTGAACCAATGTAATGCCTTGAGGAATTTGAGTCGTCAGAATCTCCTCAAGATCGTCACATCTTGCTCGACCTTGGACTTTCAATGAAACGACTTCAAAGCGCTAATTTCTGAGTTCATGCCTAGAAGTTTGGAGTGGTTACATCCAGACAGAGATCAGCAACCTGAGTTGAGAAATCTGAACGTCCTAGAGAGGTCGAACATAGCAATTGACATTGCTTTTGCACTAGTTTGGCGTCACGCACCCCTCGATATTATCCCCAACATAAACACCACCATATTGGATGATACATACAAAAATCGTTTCTAATTCCTTATCATCAGGTTTGAGTCATTTGGCCAACGAAACAGATCAATTAAATTTGACTGCACTGATTTGAATTTGTAATTCTCCTGTTTTTTATTAAAAAAAAGTTCCTAATTTATCATGGAAAATATAATTTTAACATTGGATAACTGGAATCACGGTTTACACCTTGAAAAAGTAGTTAAAATAAAAAAATCAAGTCAAATCAACATCAGATCTACAACATTTATTATTATTATTATTATTATTATTATTATTATTATTATTATTACTTTGTTGCTCGTTCGATGCAATTTGCCAGTAACATGAACAAAATAAGATAATCAAATGCAAATGTAACTTAAATAATGGAGTATTGTTAGCTTCTATAATTGAAAATCTAGAGTAAAGAAAGATGGTTACGTCTCAAGTCAATGCCTCTCTTCATCTCAAGCCAAACTAAACACCCCATCTTTAATCCCTGGAGTTCTCCTCTTCAGTGACAGTAGTATATGAATGATGTTCTGGTGGTGGTCATTTGTTCTTCACGCAACTCTGCTACTTGCTAGTAGTGGGAGTGTGTGCTCATTGTTCACGACAACTTCCTCTGGGAACGAAACAGATCGATTTCCGTTACTGGACTTCAAAAACAGGATAAATGAAGATCCATTGGGAACCACTACTGTGACTGGAATGGTGTCACTTGTGATGGTGATAGAGTCATTGTTTTAGACTAAGACTTGGAAGACAAAAAGCTTCAAGGTACACTCTCTCCCCACATGGGGAATCTCTCTTTCCTTGGAACAATTATACTTACAATGAACAAGTTTCATGGGCCAATACCCCAAGAACTCGGTCGCCTTTTCAGTTTACAAGACCTTTTCTTGAATAACAACACCTTCAGTGGTGAAATCCCAGCCAACCTCTCTCATTGTTTCAATCTTAAACAAATGAATTTGATTGACAATAATCTCACTGGAAAAGTTCCTGGTGTCCTTTCCTCTCTGTCAAAACTTTCTTACTTGGGTCTTGGGGATAATCAACTCCAAGGCACCATTCCGCCGTCTATTGGGAACCTTGATCTGGGGCCAAACAATTTGGAAGGGAGCATTCCACATGAATTATGCCACCTAAAAAACTTATATTACTTGGGGGTTGGTGTCAATAATCTTATGGGTAAGGTTCGTGACTGTGTTTACAATCTGTCTCGAGTTACTGAATTTGGAATTGCTGGAAACCAACTACAGGGAGAAATTCCTTCGGACATTGGTGTTACTCTTCCGAATCTCCAATATATTTATTTCGGGAGAAATCAATTTACTGAACCCATCCCAATTTCATTCTCCAATGCTTCAGCACTCAAACTTATAGCTCTTGATACAAACAGTTTCTCTGGAACAGTACCAAAGGATCTAGGAAAGCTTCAAGGTCTAAGATTTTTATACATTCATACAAACCAGTTGGGATCTATGAATGGAGATGACTTGGATTTTATCACTTCCTTAACCAACTGTAGCGCTTTGGAACTACTCGAAATTGCGAGTAATTCTCTCAAAGGATCAATACCTAAATCAATTGCCAGTCAAATTCGATTCATATCGTTACGTCGAAATCAAATATATGGAAGTATCCCTGTAGAAATTGGGAACCTTGGCAGTTTAAGCGAAATCCGTGTAGGGTACAACTATCTCACTGAAATTCCTAGAGTTATAGGAATGTTCTCCAAAATGCATAGACTGTATTTCCGAGAAAATCAGCTCTCAGGAAGAATTCCAAATTCTTTCAGTAATTTAACCCAACTGGAGATACTTGATTTATCGGGAAATGTCTTAGTTGAAAGCATACCTACAAGTCTTGGTGATTGTCAGAATTTGATTCATTTGGATCTTTCAGACAATAACCTTACTAATACCATACCCAAACAAATTATTGGTCATGCGTCCATTAAAGTTCTCCTCAACTTATCTAATAACGCTTTGAGCGGTTGCTTACCAGAAGAAGTGGGTGATTTGGTTGATCTTCAGGCATTGGACATTTCTAGAAATAAATTGTCGGGTTATATTCCAGATACAGTTGGCAAATGCTTGACATTAGAAAAGCTATACATGGCAGGTAACTCATTCACAGGAAAACTTCCTCAATCATTAAGCACTTTAAGAGGTCTTCAAGAACTCGATCTTTCTCAAAAACAGTTGTGTGGAAAGATTCCTGGATATTTTAGCAATTTCACTCAACTGACTTACTTGAATTTGTCTTAAAATGAGCTCGAAGGTCCAGTGGCAAACAATGGAATATTCTCTAATGCAAGTGCAGTCTCAGTTGTCGGAGATACTAAGTTATGCGGAGGTGTAGTTAAATTAAAACTGTTTCCATGCCACAACAAAACATCCAAGAAGAACGGAAACTCTCTCATTCTCAAAGTGGTTGTTCCTGTGATTCTCATCTGCATATGTTTGGTTCTACTTTTATGCTTACATATGTGCAATCGAAGAAGAGATTCAGAAGAGAACCCCTCTTCTGCGTTATTGCTCACTCATATAAACCCAAGGCCACAAATAATTTCTTATGCAATGCTCCTCCTCAAGGCCACAAATAATTTCACTCCTGGTAATTTTATTGGCGTTGGAAGCTATGGTTCTGTGTATAAAGGGGTTCTGGACAAAGATGACACAATTATTGCAGTGAAGATACTCAATCTGCAACAACAAGGGGCTTCAAAGAGCTTCTGGACTGAATGTAATGCTTTGAGAAATCTGTGTCATCGTAATCTCCTCAAGATCATCACGTCTTGCTCGATCCTGGACTCTCAAGGCAACCATTTCAAAGCACTAATATTTGAGCTCATGCCTAATGGAAGTTTGGAGGAGTGGTTACATCCAAATAGAGATCAGCAACCTGAGTTGAGAAGTCTGAACTTCTTAGAGAGGTTGACCATAGCAATTGACGTTACTTCTGCACTAGATTATCTTCATCATCATTGCCAACCAACAATTCTGCATTGTGATCTAAAGCCAAGCAATTTTCTCCTCAACAATGACATGACAGCTCATGTGGCCGACTTTGGTTTAGCAAAGATATTTTCTGCCCCTTCCATCTCTTCACAAGGTCAAGGTAGCTCGGTTGCAATAAAAGGATCTATTGGGTATGTTGCTCCAGGTAAGAATCTAGTTCATAATTGCTTATTTCTTGAATGGTGATCGAGCCTTTATTATTTTATATGCTCAACTCGTGCACTTCAAAACATCAAGAGCGCAAGAAACTCATGTAGGATCTAGTCAATAATATTCAATGTTAAATATATTCCATTTTATTAAATTTTCGATTTTCACAAGCATATACTTTTATTCAAGTTGTATAAAATTGATTTAAATAAAAGTGCATGCTCCATTGCTTTTATTTCTAACCCTAATGAGTTTCTTTTATATATAAAATACTAAACATCAGGTTAATACTTGTATGACGTGCAAAATATGGAATGGGTGTTGAGGTGTCCATGCAATGAGATGTTTATAGTTATGGGATACTATTATTGGAGTTGTTTACGGGGAAGAGACCAACACATGACATGTTTCAGGATGGACAGAACCTTCACAATTTTGCTAAAGCGGCTTTGCATGAATAAGTAATGGATATTATGGATCCAAGTATGGTCCTCAAAGGCAGCGATAGTTACTGACATTGTAAAACAGAGTGATATACGAGATCCAATGATAGACAGCTTCGTTTCAGTGATCAAGCTTGGAGTCGCCTGTTCTGCTGAATCGCCAAGTGAGTGCATGAATGTAGCAGAAGCCCTAACTGAATTGTATCACATCAGAGACCATCATCAAGGTATAAGGACCCCTTTATAGTGACCCATAAGTCAGTGTTTGGAGGACAAAGAATAATTATGTTCATGGGATATTACTTGCAAGTTGCTGTTTTTGTCTCCATGAGAGTTTAGTTTGTATTTTCATCATAAGACGATCTTGTATGATTTAATAGGAAAAGCTAAACCTGATTTTCCATGGGCGCGGTTTTTTTTTTTGGAAAGCGAGCGGGGGTTATTTAGGATCCCCAAACCTGAAAAGAGATAAGTTGAAGTTACATCCGTAAATAAGCTTTTCCTGATTTATCTTCATGTACAATATCTTTCAAATCTTGCGCAAATGAACTCGGTGTAACTTCCAAGTATTCCGAGCTTGAGTGTAGGCTAGCAAGTCTATTCGCGACTCTATTTGCTTCTCTGTACTCGTGTATTATAGTAAATTCTTCCAGTTCTACCAGCATTCTCCTGATTTTATTGATAACATGTCTAAGGTTCCACGTAGTCTGCCTAGCATTGAGCAGGTAATCACGCACTGTTGTAGAGTCAGCGCTAAGTACTAGTTTTATAATACATCTTGAGCTGGCTAGTTGTAAACCTGCCCCAACTTCTTGTAGTTCATGCTTGAGAATTGTCTGGCTTGCAATCGAACCAGCACAAGCAACCACAATGTCGCCTTGATCATCCCTAATTACAGCGCCATAACCCCTTGTGAGGCCTCGTAGTGATCCATCAGAATTAAGTTTAGACCAACCAGTAGGAGGTTTCTTCCAAGAGCACACAATTGGAGACCGAGTCCGGAACTGTGGTTCAAGGTGCCATGTCCCAAAGAGCTGTCTGTTGGCTGCAGTGTCATCAATGACTAGCTCATCAGCAGAAAATTTGAGTTGTATGTCACTGTAAATGCGCTCGACGAGATCATTACTTGAGCATTGTTGTTGTTGGTATAGTCTAGTGTTTCTTTCGGCCCATATGTAGTAGATAGTGGCGTTAAGTGCTACCTTTTTCAACTGTGTATTGCAACTGTTTCCTTTGAGGTTGCTAGCGCACCACCTGAGTTCGTCTTCCCATCCTGTAATCTGCCTAGAGTAGCTCAGATATTGTAGCATTCTTCCCAAAACATCTCGAGAGTATGTACATGCAAAAAAAAGGTGACTTGCAGTCTCACTGCCCTGAGTACATAACGGGCAGATATCCTGTTGAGCTTTGCCCCATTGCTTGAGTTTGCTTAGTGTCTGTAAGGCACCATGACATAGGATCCAAGTTATGAAGGAATGCCTGGGAATACACCCTTTGAACCAGACTATGTGAACCCATTCCACCTGTCTGTTATGCTTCCTGATTGCTTCATAGGTTGATTTCAGATGGAATTGACCATCACTGCTAGGGCTCCACAGCACCTCATCTCGTTTACTAGCATCGAGTTCAACACAGTCTAGGTGGGTAGTAATATCACTGATGAGGTTGCTTACACTCTGAGGTATGCTCCAGTTGTTGTTGCTGATAATGGCCGCGACTTTAGCATCTTTGTGAAGTGTCGAGTCATACAATAACTCCTGTGGAAATCTATCCATTAGAATGCCCGTGAGGTGCCATGGATCCTTCCAAAAAGATGTGCTCTCATCGTTGCCAATGGAGTATATAGCTATCTGGGCAGCCTTAGCCCTGCATTCCAGTATCTTGCGCCAGCACCAAGAAGCTTATTTGGGAGTGTTCATTAACCAGAAGTCGTGTTGCTTGATGAGATATTGTGCACCCATTTGACCCATACTGAATCCCTATGCGTGATTATACTCCATATATGCTTCATGCATTCTGCTTCATTACCAAGTCGAATATCCCGGATCCCTAGACCACCTTCTTTATAAGGGTAACAAAATTTTTCCCAGCTTAGGGCTTTATTTGATGCAACATCTCTTTCTGACCATAGGAATCTTCGTAAGATAGCAGTTATGCAATCAAGAGTTTGTTTAGGCAATCCGAAGCAAGAAGTCTAGTATATGTGCATGCTAGATAAGATAGATTTGATAAGAACAAGTCTTCCTGCATAAGACAAGAATTTATTCTTCCAGGAATTGATTTTCTTCCTGATCTTGTCTAAAATAGAAGTGCATTGGGTATGAGATAAGTAGGAAGAAGTCATAGGCAGCCCGAGCTACTTAACAGGTAAGCTCCCATTTGCAAATTGAAGATGAGTAGTGATCATAACCTGTTCACTGTTTGGTACCCTGCTAGAAACAACATACTTTTGTCACAATTCACTTCTAGTCCCGTGAAATTTCTGAATTCAATGAGAGCATCAGCAAGTGCTTTAGCCGAGCCACGATCACCATGAAAGAAAGCTATAAGGTCGTCTGCAAAGCAAAGATGAGTGACAACAGGGTCTTGACATCGATAATGGAGTTTGTAATGACCTTCCTAAACCTTCTTGCACAGCAATACGTGCAAGATTTCCATGACCATAACAAATAGATATGGGGACATGTGGCAACCTTGCCTGATTCCTCTGGTAGCTCTTATATATCCTTTAGGAGAGCCATTCAGACAAATAGAGAATTTTGGCGTACTAATACACTCCTTGACCCATTCAATGAACATATCAGGAAAGTTGATTTTTTTGAGTAACCGTAGAATTGCATCCCATCGGACCATATCATAAGCTTTCTTGAGGTTTATCTTCGCAGCACACCTAGGTGGGCCCTTATCTCTGTGGTAGTTCCTTACAAGCTCGTGGGCTAGCATAATGTTGTCTTGGATGTGTCGTCCTTGAATGAAGGCAGATTGTGAATCACTCACTATCAGTTGGACAACATCTTTCATCTTGTCGGTAAGGATCTTGGTGATGCATTTATATAGCACATTACAGCATGCTATTGGCCTGTATTCACTGAAATAAGACGCATTAGTGACTTTAGGAATTAATGCAATGTGCGTAGCATTTACATCGCTTAGCAGTTTGGAACTCCGAAAGAAGTTCAATACGGCCTTGACAAAATCATCCCCAATGATGCGCCAAGTTGCTTTAAAGAAAAGGGAAGAGAATCCATCAAGTTCGGGTGCTTTGTTTGAGTCTATATCTGAGAGGGTTTCAGTGATTTCATTCCTGGTTATTGGCTTGATTAATTCAGCACCCATAGCTTCTGTAACTGTGCTATCAAACTGCAATTTGTCAATGAGATCAGGAGTGCATGCATATTTTGAAGTACCAGCAAAAATGTTGGTGAAATGAGTGATGCATTCAGCTGCAATTGTGTCAGGTTCCTCTAACTTGTCGCCCTGGCTGTTATATATACTCATAATCTTGTTTTGAGACCGTCGTTACCTAACCAAGCCATGGAAATATGCATTATTTTGGTCCCCCTCTGCAAATAACTTCGATCTAGATTTCTGTTCCAATTGTGATTCTTCATTCCGGACTACCCTTGAAAAGTCTCGAACTGCTTTCCTTTCTTCCTGGATTAACTGATTTGCAACAGGGACTATCTGGATAGCCTTTTGCGCATGAACCATCCTAGCTCGTGCTTGATCTATAGCCGTGCTCGCCTTATTGAATCTTGCTTTGCGCCAATTAGTTAAGTAGAGCTTGACATTTTTTAGTTTTGTAGTGAATCGATACATAGGATTCCCAATGACTCTTTATGTTCCAAGCCTCCTCCACTGTCTTATGGAACTCATTTTCATGCACCCAATAGTTAAAAAATTTGAATGGGATGGGACCTCTATTCTTATTATCATATAATGACAGTAACATTGGAGTTTGGTCAGAGATACTTGAGTTAAGAAATTCTGTTTCAGCGTCTGGGAGCTGCTGTAACCACACCTCATTGATCAAGACTGTCAATTTTAGATGAGACCCTGTCTGCTCCGAGTTGGTTGTTGCTCCATGTGAAGAAGTTACCCCTGTATCGGCAGTCATATAAGCATGCTTGTGTGACACAATTCAAGAAGTCCCGAGCACCGCCTTGAGATGTTGTAGCACTCCCCATTCTCTCAGATGCATGCAAGATAGCATTGAAATCACCTAGGAGTGCCCAAGGCAACGTGATTGTGCTTGAGAGGTGCAAGAGCTCTTGCCATAACTGTTGCCTGGTTATGTAGAGACTACTCCCATAGACAAAGCTGAGCATACAAGTAAATCCAGTATTCCAGTTGGCTCTTACTGTAATGGACTGGTCAGTACTAGACAGGGTAGTGATAGTCACCAAACCTGGGTTCCATCCAACCCAAACTCGACCCCCTTGTGCTGCAAGGCCATTGTCCAGCCATGACCAATCCCGCAGTAGGGTCCTCTGCATAATGTTCTTCTTCTCTTCTTTAACTTTTGTTTCAACTAAACCTAATATATGTAGCTTCTCTTTCTTGACAAGCTCAGGGACTTCCTGCTGCTTAACTGGGTCGTTAAGCCCTCTGATGTTCCAACAAGCGACGTTAATCATTAATAACATTTTGATTAAGGAGCTGCTTGGCTCCTGTGTTCTGACTGTCTCCTATAAGCTCACGCTGAGGTGCTTCACCTGTGATCCTGTGCAGGCTCTGTCTCAAAGACTTCATTGTGTCAGCTTGTGTAAGTGTGTCATCCTCTTGCGCAAGACACGGAAATGAGTTACCAGTGACTAGAGGAGCACGAACAGCTGGTAAGGTACTCACTTGCTGAGATTCCTCCACTATTGCAAGTTGCAAGTTGGATGGTTCATTGGGGTCGTTGAGTGCATTGGAAATTGGTGCTGCGATTGCTGCAGTGGGCATATGTTCACTGGGTTTTACATTGGACAGTGGTGCATGACTAGTCTCAGGCTGCGCTGCCACAGTGTGTGCACAAGGGACACCCAGTGCATCCTTTGCTTGTTTAGGTGCCTGAATAGCATGCTTTCCTTGAACAACAGTCCATCCAATATCCTTGTCTCGTTCCACTGAATGTGTTCGACCAGTTGGCTTCCATATCTTCTGCATATGTTTTGTGGTTGGAACATTGTTTGTGCAGTGCTGTTTGGAGTGACCAAAGACGGGGGCAGTTCAATAAGGTGGATACATCATGGATTCTTTAGAAAACTGTGGTTTTAATCACATAATAGTTGGTCTGACATAACACCCATATCAAGCAAATGTACATGAAATAAATGGACAGATATTATATATGAAAGTTATTCCAAAGTTTTGAGAAAGTGGTTAAGATAGTTGATCCTAGTCTTTATATGTTGATGCAAATGAATTGAAAGTTGTTGATGCATGATGATCACCTATGAGTATATCAAAATTAGTTTTATTGGCGATCCATGTCATTTGTGGTTGATGAAAGCTTGCTCCTCGTCACATGAATCTTTTGTATTTTCCTTGAATTATTATCAACTTTTCTTGATGGGTGCCGGTAGTCTCAGTTGATTGAACTACTGATTTATTAGCAATACCTTTTGAAGAAAGGCTGCTTTAAACATATTGTCATAATACGTGACAATTAATTTCTCCTTAGTTTATATCAAGGAAGTGACACGCAGAGGTTGTTTCTATACTGTAACCTAATGTCATGGACAGAAAGCTTACTTGAGAGTTAACACATCTATGACATTCTTTTCCTGATATCCTAGCTTACCCTAACAATATGAAGGGCCTTTTCCTCAAGTTTAGGACATATACATTATTATTATCATTGAGCTTTTAAGAGGAATAATTAAATGAGACATTGCTTCTTTACATATTAAGAGCATGTCCAAAAGGAGGCTGTAAACCCCTGACATGCATATTGCTTCTTTACAAATTAGTCCTTTTAGCCCAATATCCCATTTCTTTTGGTTTTCTTTTCCTTGAGATCTTTCTTGTGTTTTTTTTTAATAACTTTTTAAGGTTCTGATGGGCTCTAGGTATTATCCTGGACGAAAACAATGTCAAAACCAGTGAGTTGCATTCAGACTCAGACAAATGACAAAACCAGCAAGTTGCATTCAGACTTGGGGTCCAATAATTTCACACAAGTTACCCTGTAAAGTACGCGATGCAAATTCTGAATTGCAGACTCCACCATATCATTATATTCCTCCTACACATGCAATTTCCTTTATGTGGTGAAAACAGAGTTTTTTCATGGAACAAGGGATATGATCAACTGGAAGTCTGGAAACTAGTTCACAAATTGGAGATCACACAACAAACAAGTGTCAGTAAGATTAAAACGTTAAAGAAGTAAAATAGTGAACTAGAAAATTTAAATATTCTGCACTCATTTAGTCACCAACTTCTTCATGCCAACCAGGTAGTTCTACAGTGTTCACCTTCTGTAGGTATACATTCAACAGTTTGGGGGCTTTGGTCACAAATCTTTTCTTGAAGTTGTTCTCAGTTGTTCCAAATACATAACTTATACTGGGATTATTGACCAGATCTTTCATGATTAACGACTGGATTACCAAACACCCTGGAATATTAATCCTCTTCTTCTCCAAGCTGTACGTCATAACATTTAGGTGTTGTGTGATTTGTGATAGGCTATCATAACCCTTTTGTTCACGAGGACTTCCATTTTATGCATATTATCCCCTTCTCAGGCATACTCACAATTCCAGGTTTCTTCATGAATGCCATTTCAACGTCTTCCTCTGACCAATACCATCTCCTATCCTTCACAGACAGATTAACTCGTAATCACCAATACACAAACTGCAAATACAAATGCAGTTTTCAAATGATCAACTCCCATTTTTCTGACATGCTTGACAACTTCAAGGAACCGATCAGCAGTAGTGCTGTTAACAGTGACGAAACATTGGACTTCGGCACACCATGAGCTTGTAAAAGAGCAATCTTGGGTTCCATGTTTTTTCAAAGATCTTCACGGAGAAGCCATGGATAGCGTTTAAGGGGGGTGTATTGTATCTGGATTTTGTGGGCAATTTAATAAATTCCATGAATTCTGAAAATCTAAGGGGGGTGTATTGTATCTGGATTTTGTGGACAATTTAATAAATTCCATGGATTCTGAAAATCCAAGTGTATTCAATCAGGATTTTAAAAAGTCCACAAAAGTATTAGGGTATTCAATCAGGATTTTAAAAAGTCTTTCTGAAATCCACAAAGTCTAGGGGTATTCAATATGGATTTTAGAAAGTCCACAAAAGTTTTAGGGTATTCAAAATATCATTCATATTTATGGATTTGGAAAATCATGGATTTTCATGGACTTTGTAGTGTTAAGTATAAATAACAAAGTTCAATAGTTTGCCAGCCTCCATATCAAAGATTTCAATGTGAAAAAAAGTCTCCAAAAGTTTTTCCTTGTGCCAGCCGCGACGGAACCTTATTTGCAGTTTTTTCCCTCTAGTATTTTCTCACTTCTCACCTTTCTTGCTTTCGCTCGCAAAAAATAAAGTGAAAGATTGGTCGGAAATTTCCACCTCCCAAGAATGCCACCAACACTGAAATCAAATCCAAAGGTTTGAATTTTATCAATACCCATTGTATGATTTGACTTGGTCTTCATTGGTTTCTTGTAATTTGATGAGAATTGCGTTACATTTGATATGAACAACAATTATTCTTCCAGAGCAGAGTGTGGCATCAGAAAAGGTAGGTTTAGCTTTGAGCAAAAAGGGTCTCACTTTGAAGGAGCTTCTTCAGCAAACATCCCATCACAATGCCAAAGTTCGCAGAGGTGCTTGTTTGATACTTGTGACTTTATGAGCTTTAAAATTTTGGTTTATACCTTTAAATTGTCAGATTAGATACTGATTCTGAGTTCTTTTCATTGATCAAGATGCGCTGATTGGTATTAAAGATTTGGTCCTGCAAAATCCATCCGAGTTGACTTTGCACAAGCTTGCAATAATAGAAAAGCTGCGTGAACGCATTAGTGACGATGCTAAGGTTGTTCGCGAGAATCTTTACCAACTGCTGAAATTAGCCATCTTTCCTGGTTCTAAAGAGGTGATTTACTGTTCTATTTTCATTCAAAATTACTGCTCATGTTCTTCATTTGTAGATGACACTCCAGTTCCCCTTATATGTGGGAATCACATTCCTTACTCCTCCTAAAGAGTCCAATTCCATATTTCATGAGAAACGACTAATGTAATTTCTATATGTTGATACAAAACTTATTGATAAGAGTTGAAAAAGCCTTAGAGATGGGTTGGATTTCATAGAACAAGTTTCTAATCAAATGTGGGCAGCAGCTCAAGCCAATGTCAACGTTGCTAACAATGATAATGAAGAAAGTGACTATGATCATGAAGGAGAAGAATGATCATAATACAATTTTATGGACGTTTTTAAAAATACTAATTAACAATCTTTTCTTTTTCTAGTTTTTTTAGCACATGTATCTCTCACTTTTGTTAATTATATGTGAACGTTTTTTTTGTTTTATCACTATTTACCAACTTCTTTTTTATCTTGCAAATAATTAGAAATCTGTAAAAGTCGTTCATATAAAATCCGTGGATTTTTATAAATCTCTAGAAAGTCTGTAGCAAAAGTCTATGGATTTAAGAAATCAGCAGAAGTCTGTGGACAATTTAAAGAGTCTGTGAACAATTTAAAGAGTCCGTGGACTTTTCAAATTATTTATCAATTCCATAAGAATCCATATACAATACACCCCTCTAAGTGTATTTAATTTGGATTTTAAAAAGTCCACAAAAGTCTAGGGGTATTCAATCAGGATTTTAAAAAGTCTTTCTGAAATCCACAAAGTCTAGGGGTATTCAATGTGGATTTCAGAAAGTCCACAAAAGTTTTAGGGTATTCAAAATATCATTCATATTTATGGATTTGGAAAATCATGGATTCTCATGGACTTTGTAGTGTTAGGTATAAATAACAAAGTTTAATAGTTTGTCAGCCTCCATATCAAAGATTTCAACGTGAAAAAAAGTCTCCCAAAGTTTTTCCTTGTGCCAGCCGCGAAGAGGTTGGTTCTCATCATCTTGTTTTCTCGATTATGCAAGCAAAGAGAAATGACATTCAAAACAGAGTAGACAAGGCATGGAAGGACTCAAAACAAGCCAATGAAGAAGTGGCTGAATGGCTTAAAAATACTGTCGACATTCAGTTGACCATCACACGCTTAGAAGCTAGGGCTAACAACAGATGTCTCAAGGGATTGTATCCAAATCTAAGTTCACGTTTTCGGCTATGTAAACGAGCAGTGTAGGCATCACTTGTGGTCAGTCTTCTCCAAGGAACAGGAATTTCAGTGACATTGCCCACAATCCACCTCCACCAAGCGTTATACCAGTGCAACAAAAATGGGTTGTCAAGGCTTAATCTCCAGGGATAAGATTATAAATGAGGTCATGGAATTGTTACAGGATGAGAAAATCAGATTTTTAGGGGTTTATGGGAGTAGGAAGAATTGGAAAAACCACCTTGGTGAGCAACATAAACAATCTTCTCCAAGGAACAAATCTCTTCAAAACAATCATCATGGTGATTGTACCAAAATACCGGGATTTGAAAATTAATTATTCAACAAAAGATTGGTGAGAGACTAGGTCTGAAGCTTGAGCATGTAAGTTCCCAACTTATCAGATCAGACAAATTGTTCCAAAGGTTGGATGATGTGATGGATTTGGCTAGAATTCTATTCCTCATGGAACTGCACTTGTAGGTTGCAAATTTAAATTGACCTCAAGTGATCAGAAAGTTTGCATTGGAATGGCATGGGAACTCAGGAAGAGATTAAAGTGAGCCTACTCTCAGAGGAATCAATGATTATGTTCAAAGAAAAACACGCAATGTCATTCCATTGCCGCGCCAGATTTGAAGCCCATTTTGCAGGAGATTGTCACAAGATGCAAGGGCTCACCATTGCCCATTTCTGCTATTGGATTGTTGCTGGGAAAAAAGTAAGGAGTTTGTATGGCACGATGGACTGCAGGAACATTTACCAACTTTTTTATCTTGCAAATAATTAGAAATTTGTAAAAGTCATACAAAGTCCGTGGATTTTCATAAATCTCTAGAAAGTATGTAGCAAAAGTCTATGGATTTAAGAAATCAGCAGAAGTCCGTGGACAATTTAAAGAGTCCATGGACTTTTCAAATTATTTATCAATTCCATAAGAATCCATATACAATACACCCCCCTAAGTATTTTAATGAGATTAGTGTGGGTATGTGTATTCAATTAAGGATTGTTTATGGGGTATTCTATTACGGATTTATAAAAAGGGTTTTTTTTAGTTTGACGTTCATTATTTATACACCTACCTATTAGAGGTTGACTCTCATTTTGAAAACTAATTGAGTTAACACTTGTTTTCTGACGAAACTGTTATGACCACATGATTAACTGGTCAAAACTAATTTTTGGACTATTCTTCTTTCTCGCTGCAACTGTTTTTCTCTCCTCTCTACTAGCATGAACCCCACTCCCAAATCACAACTCCCATTGCCACCTCCAAAGATAGAAACCCCCACTGCACCTCCGTTTGATCCAACACATCCCCAGATTTCTCCATTACTTCTCCAACAATCTCCCCATTTTCACCTCCATATTTCCATCAAATTGATGCAAGAAAACACCACTCTTCACAAATTCATTCAGATCCATCAACCACAATCAATAGCAGCACCAATTAACTCTCTGTCACGATTCAGCCACCTCGCAGCTACAATCGCAGTTAGAGTTGAAAAAAAAACCCGACCAAATCGATCAAAATCGAACCGATTCGATTTTAAAAAATTCAAAACCGAAGTGGTCGGTTCGATTTTTGGTTTTTATGCAATTTTAACTGACCAAACCGAACCGATCGAATATATATAATAAATAATATTTATTTTATATAAAAATAATATAAAATGTTTAAAATAGTCAATTAGTTCGGTTTTTTTAGTCGGTTCGATTCGGTTACGGTTTGCATAAATTAGAATTGGTTCAGTTTCAGTTTGAAAATTTTAAAACTGACCAAAGTCGGGTTCAATTCATAATTTAGGTGAAAAACCGAATCGACGGTTCGATTTTCAATCCTAATCATAGTCTCACCATCTTCGCAACACACCATCTCGAGTTTCTTCTTCCTCTCCATCTCCACCATTAGTGGAACTCACAAACAAATGAAAGGATTGGATTAGGAAAGATCCGAGAATAATGTGAGTGACCGGAGATGCAATGTTCTCATCTGCCCAAGCCAACATGATCTATCAGCATCATAAAGAAACTACATACAAAAAATGAAATTTTTTTGGAACTGAAATAAATTACTTTGAATAGCATAGCAGAGCGTAAAAATACAGCAAGCTAACGACGTGTTTGTGTATGTGTTTTCCTGTGTTTTATTCTACACTTGACCAAAGAAGAGCAACAAGAGCAGAGAAGAAAGAAGAAAGAAGAAATATAGATGCTAATCAAAAGAAGCATGTGTGCAAATACAAAGTAGGTAGGCAAGGCAGATCACCCTGTTTGAAGAAAAGCAAATGATCATGAGAGAGAAAAAAATATGTAAGAGAATACAAGAGGGATGGAGAGTAATAAAAGAAAAAGCCATTGTAAGAGGTATGAATGGGCAGGCATAGGCATTTGTGCTCAATATAGACATGATTTGGTTTTAGCATATCAATATCTTGGTTGGTCGGTCCCATCTCTCAAAACTATTGTTCAGGGAAAATTAATTTTTTTTATTCATTGCTTTGTTCTCTAATCTCAACTCAACAAGACTCGAAAGAGTTTTTGGTTCATGAGACATTTACAATGTTTTGTGCCAAGAATTTTGGCCATCGTGTTGACTTCACGGCCCCTTCATCCATCCAACAACCTTTATGTCTTTCTCTACCGCGATAGAATATAGAAGAAAAATGAGGGGGTGGGGCAATTTTGGGCTTTAAGGTAAAATGGTCTAAAAATTAATCTTGATCAGTCAATCACTTGGACTTACCGGTTCCGATAAAAAACGAGTATTAGACTCAATTAATTTTAAAAATGAGGACCAAACTCTAATGGGTATAAGCTATTGAGTGTCAAACTCAAAAAAACCCTTACAAAAATACATTTAAATTTAGGGGTATTCAATATAGATTACGAATAATTGTTTTAAAATTCATCAAAATCAGGGGTATTCAATTCATGATTTTCAAAAGTCTACCAAAATCATGGGATATTAAAAAATAGTGGATTTTGATGGATTTTTCATATTTATGAATTTTGGAAGATTTATGACTGGGAGGTATAAATAACAAAAACCCTTCAAAATCAAACATCTCTCATTCGGATTCTCAATCTTTCTCTCCATTTCCTCTGTCATTCTT
Organism: Berberis thunbergii; assembly: GCA_003290165.1. Taxonomy (NCBI): domain Eukaryota; kingdom Viridiplantae; phylum Streptophyta; class Magnoliopsida; order Ranunculales; family Berberidaceae; genus Berberis; species Berberis thunbergii. The sequence goes on from QNQO01010554.1 coordinate 179,317, forward strand.
TTTCTCTTCTTCTTATTATTCTTCGTTGAGAATACAAATAACCCGAACAAAAACCTTTCTCTCTAATTGATGAAGATGATGAGTTTGGAGATCTCTACATCGCTGTCCTCCGCCCCTTCTCGTCGGTTTCAATCCTACCGTCAGCCACCGCTGCAAACCCCTCCCGAACCTCATCGAAAAAACCAAACTAGCCAATATTTCATCTTCGTTGTCGATCGATCGTTCAATATCTCTCTCTATCTCCTTTCCTATCTCTGCAACTTCTTCTACAGTTAGGGTTTGTGAAAGTAGAAGATGGGACAACAAACTCTAATTTGGGATTGAGAGTGATGCGTCCAGTGGCGGACTAAGGATTTTAGTTAAGGGAGGGCGAAATGACAAATAATTATTAGATGACAATATCAAGGGTGAAGTCAAAAAAAATTCCTACCCATGCTAGTAACTAATAAAAAAAATACAACTATCAAAAGTACATTACATAAACCAAATTGAATTCAGTGTAATCCAAATTTAAGTCAAAATAATATCACAATATCGATAACTTTAGCAAGGGCAAATTAGCGTAATAACTAGAATATATAACTAAAATCACAAAATAATTAGGATAAGTATCTAGTTGAAGCTTAAACTAGATATTTATCCTAATTATCTGAGGCTCGCATGAACATTTTTTTCTATGAAATTTGCGAATATAATAAGACCCTAATAGGCTAATACAATTTCATAGAAAAAATTGTTCATGTGAGCCTCAAATTTTGTATGAGTTGGCTAATGGTATATATTTTAATTGAATTATATAGTTATTATTTTAGATATTAATTTCAAATAATTTTTGGAGGTTTTATACCACTTGTGAAGAAACATTTCATTTTTTTATGTTTGCAATTACGTATAAATTTGCATTGCAAAAAAATGTAGGGGCAGGTCACAATGACAGACATAATAATTGTGAATATCCATAAAAAAAATCATACGCTCCAAGAGGACCGAAAATAAGTTTTTATTAAACAAAAATAAAAAAAAAAAGGTAAATAAAGAGTTTCGAACTCGGGTTGTTTACTGAAAGTGTTAAACCTCTAACCACTGCACCAGTAGAGACATGAAAATAGTTATATAATACATTATATAATTGATTTTTTTGTAAACCTAAACATTTATTAAAACTATTTTGAAAGTTAAGGGGGGTAACTGCCCCCCCCCCCCCCCTGGCCCCTCAGTAGATCTGCCCCTGGATGCGTCTGGTTGCTTTGAAATCCATAAGAATCCTTTTAAAATCCATGTAAATTTTGTAAAATCTATTAAAATTCTTTGAAATCTTTTAAAATCCATAAGATATAAAATCCTTAATTGAATACACCCTCAAAGTTTTGAAGAAAGCAATTGGAGGAATAATTTGATTGTCCACGCCGTGGATTAAATGGTTTGGGTTCTTAGAAAGGAGGTAGGCAAGTTGTGAGCCACAAAGACCAACATAATTGTTAAAAAAAAAGTTTTTCCTATGTCACATGTCTTTGTACTTGGCATAGACATCGCTTTTTGGCATATGGAAATGTCTCTAGAGAGAATATTCATTCTCAAATGGGAGGAAACCCAAATTCAAACTTTAAAATTTGGTTTTCCAGCGACTTTTCAACACCACAAGTTCTATTATCCCACACAACCAAGCCAAATTTTTTTTACCTGCTAAGTCACATCACCACTCTTCCTCTTTCAACATCTTCTTTTTCTCTGATCTTCTTCTTCCAACATCTTCTTTTTCTATGCATCCTCTTCTCCCATTTATCTTCTCCTCTTCACTTCTATCTTCCCTCCCGATCAGATAGCACTCCCAAAGTACCCTCACATATCCTTTCCATTATTTCAAATCGAAATGGAAGACGAAAGTCGAAGAAAAAAAAGAGTTGGAGCCTTTACAGAATTCATCCTAGTCCAATCAAGATCTTGACCTCGATTCCATCATCAACCCTCTCCCTCATCAAAAGTGAGATCTATTGCATTAGGCAGGGGTCTTGTCACATTAAGTGTCACTTGTACGTTTAAATAGGTGTCCCCAGACGATGAGTGAATATCAAGTAGAGCTTGCATGGGGGTGCCAACTTTAGTGTAGATAATAGATATCCCATATTTGATCATGGTTAATCATCTCAACATGGAAAATGAATATAGCAACCCAGAAAGATACCTGGTAAAGTGGTATTTTGCGAAGGGACGGTTTGAGACCCATCTTTTCAAAGAGAAATCCCTTTTTAATGACTCAGAGGTCTTCATTGACAATAAAGTTCAAATATTGAGCCAATGGTGTTATGGCCTAGTGGTTAGGGCTGTGTGGGTTTGTCCCCACGTCCTAGCTTTGAATCTCACCTGCGTCATGGTTACTTTCTAATGGGTGTTGACCTCTAGGTCGCCCAGTTGATAGGTTATGGAATCCTTAAAAACCCACCCGTTCGCCTTTAAAAAAAAATTGGTTTTTTTGGAGTGATTTGCCTTCTAAATGTTGTAGATCTATGTGGAGATATGGTTCTTCAAGGGGTCGACGAGTGGTGGTTCTTCAGTAGAGAAAGCTAGGATTTTTTAACATAACTATTTGATCATGCTTGCAAAAGGTGTCTATTGTAAGGGAATAAAATAAATGAATAATTCTACATAGCCCGCGAATGTAGCCTGCGAATGGTCCGGACCCTCCCAGGCACGTGCCATAGGGAGGGTGTTTGGCACGTGAGGAACCATTCAACAGGGTCTGCGAATTGCAAGGGCTAACCCGAAACCCTTGCATCCTCTCCTCCTCCTCGCTCCTGCTCGTCCTCCTCGACTCTACTCGTCCTCCTCCTCCGCTCCTCCTCAACTCTGCTCCTTCTCCTCCTCCTCCTCATCGACTCTGCTCCGCTCCTCTTCCTCCTCCTCGACTCTGTTCCGCTCCTCTACTGCGCCGCTCCTGCTCCTGCTCCTCCTCCTCTGCGCCGCTCGCGCTGCTCCTGCTCCCGCTCCTCTCCTGCGCCGCTCCCGCTCCTCCTTCTTCTGGTATGTAATTTCATAATTTTTGTTAATTTATCTTCTGAAATTATACTGAAATTAAAACTTAAATTTATCCTCAAAAATTTTATACCCTGAAATCAGATAATCCTGAAATTCATACTACTGAAATCAGATAATCCTGAAATTTATACCCTAAAATTTTTTACCCTGAAATTCATGATAAAATTTTTGTTCAATTATACTACTGAAATTCTTGATAATCCTGCAAAATGTTTACAAATTTTTGTTAAATTATACTACTGAAATTCATGATAATCCTGCAAAAGTTTTGTTAAAAAAATAGATTTGATTAGATTTTGTTAAATTTTTTTTTTTTTTTGTATAAACCAATCATAATTTTAGCGTAGTTGTAAAACATTTTAAAGATTACATATCTGATGATAACTACTCCTTTAATAGGTATATAAGGGATGGATAGTGTAGAAGATATTGAATTGATGGAGAATGAAAAAAATTTAGAAGAGATAAGGGATCTTACAGAAGGGATGAAATTCAGCGACATTGATGAGTACAAACGTTATTATTATGATTATGCCTATAAAATAGGATTTTCAGTGGAAATAAAGAATACAAAAAAAGATGAAAATGGAAAAACTATATACTTAACGCTTGCATGTGGTCAGTCTGGGCAGCATAGAAGTCAATCACAAAGTGTTGTAAACATGCGGAGTACAGCTAAATGTGGATGTATGGCTAAAATTAGAGGTAAAATACTCTCTGATGGTGATGTGTTAGTGACAAAAGTAACAGTAGCTCACAATCATGAATTGAGCCCCGAAAAATCAAGATTTTATCCGAAAAAATAGAGTTATGAGCTCATATGTGAAGAAGAAGCTAGATTATAATGATAGGGCATGTATTAGGCCAAATAAGAATTTTACTTCATGTGTGGTTGAAGCTGGTGGTCATGATATTCTGCAATTTTCTCAGAAAGATTGTTACAATTATCTGGATAAAATGTGAAGGCCATTCATAACTACTTCCAAAAAATGCAAGCTAACAATGCTAATTTCTTTTATATGATGGATTTGGACAATAAAGGGAGATTGAGAAATGTCTTTTGGGCTGATGCATGGAGCAGAGCAGCTTACAAGGAGTTTGGAGATGTTGTTACCTTTGACACTACATACTTAACGAATAAGTATGACATGCCATTTGCTCCTTTTATTGGGGTGAACCATCACGGTCAGTCAATTCTTTTGGGATGTGGATTGATATGTGGTGAGACCGTTGAAGAGTTTGTTTGGCTTTTCAAAACTTGGCTGGTGTGTATGAATGACAATGCTCCGACCGCAATAATCACTGATCAAGATAGGGCAATGAAGAGAGCCGTTGAAATTGTATTTCCCAACACACGACACAGATGGTGCTTGTGGCATATTATGAAGAAGTTGCCTGAAAAATTGTTTGGTTACAATCAATATGAGGCAATAAAGTTTGCAAGGAAAAGAACAGTTTACGATTCTTTGTCTCATGAAGAGTTTGAAGTAAATTGGCATGGTTTCATTGAGAAATATTGTCTGCAAGAAAATGATTGGTTGAGAGGATTATATCTTGAAAGAATGCGTTGGGTGCCAACATATCAAAGATCTACTTTTTGGGCGGGGATGTCTTCAACTCAAAGAAGTGAAAGCCTGAATGCTTTTTTTGATGGTTATGTAAATTCGAAGACCACTTTGAAGCAGTTCGTTGAACAATATGAGAATGCACTACGAAGTAAGGTTCAAAAGGAAGCTGAATTGGACTTTAAATCGTATAACCGAGTGATCCCTTGTATTACTCCTTATGCAATAGAGATAACTTTTCAAACGTCCTACACTACAAAAAAATTTAAGGAGTTCCAACAAGAGATAGCAGGGAATATATGTTGTACAATAAGTAGTAAGTTATAGATGAAAGTGGCTTTGAGGTATACATTGTTAGAGAAGACTTGGTGATAGGAGATAGATCACGTTCAGTCAATTTTATAGTAAATTTTAACGTTGCCGACTTCAATATCAAGTGTAATTGTCAATTGTTTGAGTTTAAGGGGATCTTATGCAGACATGTATTGAAAGTGTTGTTTGAAAGCCATATTCATGCTATACCAGATAAATATGTTCTTCAGAGGTGGACGAAAGATGTGAAGAGGGCTCATACATGGGTTAAGATTGTTTATTCAGATTGGAGAATGAAGCTTGAAAGTCAAAGGTTTGACAAGATGTGTAGTCACTTCTATGAAATGGCCGACTACGCCGCTGAGGATGAAAAGAAGACATGCCAAGTTCATGAATGGATCAATTTGAAAATGGACCAACTCAAAACTGATGATGGTGATGAGGGTGTTGATTCACATGGGTTTATGGAATTTGGGTCCAACACTACTAGTTCTGGGATGCAATCCAACATTCATAGTCCATTACCGATTCGTAGCAAAGGCCGACGCTCTAATTCAAGGATGCAACTCGCAGATGAAAATATTCGAAAAAAATACAAAGGAAAAAAAATAAACAAGCAAAAAATGTGGTATGTTCTGCAATATGTTTTTTTTGAATATTTAATTTCTTAAGTATAAAATATTTGACACGTGTAATTTGTAGGGTTGTTCCCAGAGTGGAATTGAAGGATCAGAATATTTGACACCGCATTCAATAAATCCAAATACCCAGATTTGTTTTTAATATATTTACTGACGTGTAACTATCACTTATGATTGTTTACTTATGATTTGTATTTGTGGACTTTAAGGATGAAACAATTCTATCACAATCTGGTGCATTATCAGGAATGAATCATATTTATTCGCTCCTCTCACAGGTATTGCACTTATGATTTCCTAATATTGCAGTTATTTTGCAGTGTAATTCTTTATTATTTTTTTGGCAGACACCAGCTTCAAACAACGACATGGAGTTGCCAGACTATAGGTGGTTGTGAATTCAAAATGTTTTCAAGTAAGGTTAGTTTCTTGTTCTTCCAAGTTATTTAGTGTAGAATATATTCAATTTAGTGTTCATGAGTTAAGTGTTTTCTGCAATCAGTGTTTTGAGCTTTACTACCACTATGTAGTGAGTGAATAGCTATAAGCTAGTAGACTTGCCTTCTAAGATATGTAGAAATGCACCGATGCAAGCGTGTCATATTTTAGATATGCTGTAAAAGAATAGTGCAATTGTAGCATATGCAAAATCCGTAGGAATGTAGAGGGATTAGTTGTATCAAAGCAACAATTTTTTTCTCTCATTTCCATATTCTCCATTATATTGTGTGTGTGTGGGGGAAAGGAAGGGATTAGTTGACTAATACTCCATTCATCCACCCAAAGGACACCGGATCCACTGATTTTTGGTGAGGATGATCTCATTTCCATATTCTCCATTATATTGGTGAAGGGATTATAATCACCATATGAATCATTTTTCATGCTTTTACAAACATCGGGAAGTGAAGGTGCAGTATACCTGCACAACCATGATCAAATTCTGACAGAGAAGATTGCCTGCACTCATGAGTAGCCAAGGCAAATCCTTTCCCCCCATTCAAAGCTTTATCAAATGCATCCTTGAAATTATCTAGAGTTGCATATCGCAAATGTGCCAACATGGATTGGTAGGCAGGTAGGATTAACTGAAAACAAAAAGAGATTCGAATTAGAAGAAACATTCCTTTGTAAAGGAATCAGAGGGTTTTTTTTTTTTTTTTTTTTTTAATTCTTTCCCTACATCAGTGTAGCGAGAGTTTTGGTAAAGCAAACATGGCTGAATAGCCTCAATCTCATCCTATACTATTTCAAACAACATCTCCTAGCTGCTAGGAAACGACACAATCCTATACAAGGAACCATCTACTACAATAATTTTTCTATTGATGAACTTATGTTTTTAAGAAATGCTCTCATAGGTACCTCCAGAAGTCTGATCAGACATACGGAATGTATGGAATTTAATCAAGCTACCATCTCATACATAAGTTGGTGCAGAAGTTTATTGTTGGTGCAGAAGTTCTGCAGAGATCATTTCCTGTGTGTGTTGTACTGCTTGAAGTTCTACCTGATTTGCTGGTGCTTGAAATTTCCATGTTTGCTGGGTTTAGGAGATTCTCTGTGTGTTGTACTGCAGAGATCCTAATCGAGTTTATTCTCAAGGCTTTCATGGTGGTTCTGAATTCATTAGATCTTGATGGGTGCTGGGTTTAGGAGTGTTTGTAATCTAATTATAATTGATTTCTTAGATTTAGACAAGGGTGTGAGGTTTGGAAGTGTTTGTAATGTTGATACACCAGACAAGAATATTGTGGAAAAACTATGTATACTATATATGCTGAATCCTTTGCCATTTCAGATCTTTAATATACTCTTGCATCTTCTCAATGATTCCTTGTTTGTTGAAGGTGATTTTATGTTTTGCAAATGTAAGACGAAGATATTTACAGGAAATTACAGATATCCTTGTTTACATTTAAGTGCTGACCTCATTCCATTGCGGTGGGTAAGGCATGTTTTTTTGTTTGGCAGGTTCTATCAACTGGTTTTGAGTTGTGAAGGCTTAATTGTTGTAGTAGTTTTTGCTTATAATGAAATTAGTTCATGCAACAATGGAATGAGTTCAACAATTGTTGTAGTGGTTTTTGAGTTGTGAAGGTTCAACAGGTTCAATACAGCAAGTTTCAGACACAATGGTAGGCTCATCTCATCATAATGTTCCTAGCCTTTCTTCTAGCAATCAGACTCCACATATTGAGCAGGTTGAGCATCAGCTTGGCAACTTAGTTCCTCCTATGGGTTCTGCTTCACCTTGGCAAACAACTTACCTAATCACTTGTATGTATTCTATATGTTGAAGGCATTGCAACCAATCTGAATGGTTATTAGTCACTACACTTGTAAAACTTTGGTTATAGTGTGAACTGATATTGGATAAGTTTTTTTTGTAAAACTTGGCATGTGGAAGCTTTAGAACTAACAAAAAATAGTTAATGACACATCCTCCAAACACTGACTTATGGGTCACTATATAAGCATTCTTATTCCTGATATTAACAAAATATACATTTATTCATAACATAACTGAATACACGTTTGAAATACCACTTACAGAGAATTCAAAATGCCACAAGTTTGAACAAAAAAACTACCATTATCATAATAAACACCACTAGCAGTGCATTAATCAAATCCCTTGTCAAAGCCCATTTATCATTGTTCGCTTCAGCTTCACCCGCGCGAGCGTGATACTGATTAGCTTCGAAAAGATTTCTTGCCTCGCAGTTCTTATTTTTGACCTCTGCAGCAGATGATGAGCTTGCCTCATCGTTATATTCCACCACTTCTGAGCGAACCCACTCTATATAACTAGCATGAGCCTCGGCAGTTGAGGCAAAACCCTTGTACAAATTACCTCTGTATCCTGTTACTTGGATTGAACAATCTTGCCAAGTTGCGTAAATTCCAGGGACACGACCGCGATATACCACATATGCCCTGTATGTCATTGTTGGGTTAAAATCCTTATTTCAACCTACAAAAATTTGTAAAAATTTTGCAGGATTATCATGAATTTCAGGGTATAAATTTCAGGATTACCCGATTTCAGTAGTATGAATTTCATGATTATCTGATTTCAGGGTATAAAATTTTTGAAGATAAATTTAAGTTTTAATTTCAGAAGATAAATTAACAAAAATTATGAAATTACATACCAGAAGACGGAGGAGCAGGAGCGGCGTAGGAGAGGAGCAGGAGCGGCGCAGCAGAGGAGCAAGAGCAGTGTGAGCGGCGCAGAGGAGGAGGAGGAGGAGGAGCAGGAGCGGCGCAGGAGAGGAGCGGAGCAGAGTGGCCTTCGTCGAGGAGGAGGAGGAGCGGCGCAGGAAAGGAGCGGAGCAGAGTCGAGGAGGAGGAGGAGGAGCAAAGTCGAGAAGGAGCGGAGGAGGATGACGAGCAGAGTCGAGGAGGATGAGCAGGCGCGAGGAGGAGGAGAGGATGCAAGGGTTTCGGGTTAGCCCTTGCAATTCGCAGACCCTGTTGAATGGTTCCTCACGTGCCAAACACCCTCCCTATGGCACGTGCCTGGGAGGGTCTGGACCATTCGCGGGCTGTGTAGAATTATTCAAAATAAATAGATAGAGATCTATCAAATAATCCAAATGTAACGACACCCCTTACTCGATTAATCAATCACCTACGAAATTTAACTTTCATGAAAGATTTTTTATGGCAAACCATTTAGTGTTCGTTGAGCAATATCTTGCACCATTAGCAAATACTTCATTCTAATTTGTCACAACCGTCATTAATCCTTGCATAATCAACTACGAATCACATTGAAACAAAATCCTTATAATCTCCAATTTTGTTATGACAATTTAATTTTGTTAGAAAGAATATATCATTAAAAAAGCACTAACTCCACCAAAATGCAAAGAGTGATGATTTGTCTTGCATCTCTACTCTAAACAATTTACCCGTAGAAGAGATGACCTCTAGGAGAATCAAACTCCAATCCTATCTCTAGAGACGAACTTGAATCCAACTTCTCGAGATATATGCGATATAATAAAGTATCAAGGCAAAAAAAAAAAAAAAAAAAAATGACACAAAAAGGTAAGATTCCGAGAAAGGGTACTCAATCCTTCCTATCTCTAGAGACAAACTTCAATCAAACTATGTGATATAATAAAGCACTAAAAATTATTAGGAAGATAAAACCAAAAAGAAAATGATAAAAAAAGGTAAGATTCCGATAAAGGACACTCAATCCTATCTCTAGATACAAAGTTCAATCCAACTTCTCCAGACCAGACATATGTGATATAATAAAGTATTAAGTAAGGAAAGAAGAAAAACAGAAGGAAAAGAAAATGAACCTAAAAAAGGTAAGATTACGACAAAGGGAGGGTACTCATGAATGCTTACTACCATAAGCCCCCCCCCCCCATAGAATCCCCACCAAAAATGAGTATCGATAATAGACCAAAATGCCTATGCTTAAAAGGCAGTTGTACCAAGTGACTATGGGTATTTTCGTCAAAACAATAGTTAGATTTGAATGAAATCTTTGGTCTTATCCACATTCAGATACATGATCCCGCGCAGGACCATAATCCTCGAGATGCGCATCACATCCAATCTCGATGATGATGGGCGGTGTTGGGCCTTCCCTCGCTCTCTAGAATCAGGAGGGGGGGAGAAAAAACTGAAAATCTGATCGAGTCCGTAGGGTTTAAGGCTAAGCCCCAGTATACCATCTCTCTCTCTCTCTCTCTTTGTGGACACTCATTTCGTCTCTCTCTCTTCTCTCTTCGAACGACGAACGAGCCTTCGCTCCACAAATCGGTCTCTTGTGTAAACCCAATCAATCTTCTCGCTCGTTTGGTGATTGGGTTTTCTTCCATTTGGTGATTGTCTCTCTGTGCAGAGAGAAAGATGGGTCTTTGCAAGAACCCCTGTGAGAGCTTTTCGTCTATGTTGGCGTCTCCAATCACCAAATCCACACAGTCGTTGATTCCCAAGCAACCCAGCTTTGTACCCTTTTTTGTGTACTCGAAGACAGCCCAATCGAAGAAGAAATCTTCGTTTTTGAATCAGTATTTGCAGCAGCAGAGGCAGAGACCGGTGTTTTGTTCTGCTGTTAAGGGTGGGAATGGGGGGAAGATAGTGAGGTGTCAGCGTGGGGTGGATGATTTGGATCTATCCTTCAATGGATCTTCGAAGGGGAAGAGAACGGATTTGAAGAAAATTCTCATTTTGGGTGCTGGACCTATTGTGATTGGGCAGGCCTGCGAGTTTGATTACTCGGGGACTCAAGCGTGTAAGGCGCTTAAGGAAGAAGGGTATGAAGTTGTGTTGTTGAACTCGAATCCTGCCACGATTATGACCGACCCCGACATGGCGGATAGGACCTACATTGCTCCTATGACGCCTGAATTGGTCGAGCAGGTGCTTGAGAAGGAGCGTCCTGATGCTATTTTGCCTACAATGGGTGGGCAAACAGCTCTTAACCTTGCGGTTGCATTGGCAGAGAATGGGGCATTGGATAGGTATGGGGTTGAGTTGATTGGAGCGAAATTGGATGCAATTAAGAAGGCTGAGGATCGAGATTTGTTCAAGAAAGCAATGAAGAATATTGGGGTTAAAACACCTCCTTCAGGGATTGGAACTACCTTGGATGAGTGTTTGGAGATTGCAAATTGGATTAATGAGTACCCTTTGATTATTAGACCTGCTTTTACATTAGGTGGAACTGGTGGTGGAATTGCTTACAACAGAGAAGAGCTTGAAGCAATATGTAAATCGGGGTTAGCTGCCAGTTCCGGGTTAGCACCCAATTCCCGACCTCAGGTTTTAGTAGAAAAGTCACTGTTGGGGTGGAAAGAGTACGAGCTTGAGGTGATGAGAGACTTGGCTGACAATGTTGTCATCATATGCTCCATTGAGAACATTGATGCAATGGGGGTCCATACAGGTGATTCTATAACAGTAGCTCCAGCACAGACTCTGACCGATAAAGAGTATCAGCGCCTCCGGGACTATTCAATTGCAATCATAAGGGAAATTGGAGTTGAATGTGGGGGTTCGAATGTTCAGTTTGCAGTTAATCCAGTGGATGGAGAGGTAATGGTGATTGAGATGAATCCTAGAGTTTCTAGGTCATCAGCTCTGGCATCCAAGGCCACTGGATTCCCAATTGCCAAGATGGCTGCCAAGTTATCTATTGGGTATACTCTAGATCAGATTCCGAATGACATTACAAGGAAAACACCAGCTAGTTTTGAGCCTTCTATCGATTATGTGGTAACCAAGGTATTTACTGTTATCCTTGTTTTCTATTTGTTTTTCTTCACTCAAAGCATGGTTTGATGTTACTAGTTTGTTGCCTAGCCATATCGTATTGTCATTTATACAGGATCGAAAAGCTTAAGTTAGTAAGAAATTGTCTGTGAAAACCTTCGTCTATATATGATCAAGTGATGACATTCTTTTTTTAGTTACGTTCATGTGACGCATCAAAAGGTCTTCGATGCTTCCATTATAGCTGATTGACCTAATAGCATATTCCCATGTGTGACATATTAATGGGATCAAGTGACATGGTTTACATTCGACGTCCAAAATCCTTGACGCAGATCGCGTCTACAATTCTTATGGAGGAATTTGGCTTTTTGTTTTGTTTTGAGGGAATTAAATGTGTATGATTCTGTATAGAGGATTTTTTTGATAGACTAATCCTAAAGATCATGGTATTTCCTTTTTCCTTTTTATTTTATAAAAACGAGCTGTTTGGTTTTATTGTGAGTAACTAGTCAATCTCATGGATGAATTGCACTTAAGGAATGTATCATGGCCATGTAATAGCTCAACAAAGTTCTCAACAGCTACAAGAGAACTTTTATTAGACCTCACCACGATTGTGAGCTAGATCAGCGATAAACTAGAAAACTCCAGTATTTTTGTAAATTTCTGAACCATACGAATAAAAAGTGAAAACTAGGTGTCTAAGAACTTAAAGAAGACATACATAAACCATAAAATACAAAAAAAAAAAAAAAAAAAAGATAATCGTGTGTGTTTGATTTATTTTACTTTTTTCATGGGAAACATAGATATGAGGAAAAAGAGTGGAGGAGAGGAAGTAGGGAAGTGAAAAAAGAGCTTGTGATCTTCCACCACGTGTCTTTTCTCGGAATCATAGGGTGAAAAAATTCCAAGGGGCCAAAAATATTTCTACATGAAAAACTTATAAACATAGCTGTCTTCACTAGCATGGTTGAAAATTTTTCTCACTTACTCTCTTATCTCCACTATGTTTATGGTTTTCATGGAAAAAAATAAAATAAAAAATAAACACACCCGTAAGTGTGAAAATTCATGAAGCCTCCTCAGTCCTTGCCATGGCAGACTCTTCTCATCACTCTTGAGTCTTGATAAAACTTATGATCAGTTAAAACTGTATAAGAAGAACATATATGAGAGAGATCACTAGCTAAAGAAATATTTTCACTAGTATGAGAACCTATTTGTTTCAATTCTAAAAACATGCAAAATCCAATTGATAAATAAACTAACAGATAACAATTCTGAAATGTATTGATAATTGCCAAAATGAGATTTTATTATGTTGCAATATTTTCGTTTACATTAATTTAGAAGAGCTGTTTGGATAGTAAATCATGTTGTAAAAGCATTGTAAGAGTAAAAACCATAGAGCGAAAACGATAAACTGAATGGGGATTCAAATGATATGCATAATCGAACATAAAATTTAGATATGTTATGAATGTTTGGTATATATGCATAAAAATGTACTTGAATAAGGGATTAAGACTATTTTTAGGACTATATTAACAATTGGAAGAACTTAATGTAATTTTCCTTCTTTTTGTTGTCTTATTTGGTATGCTGTAGGCACCAGTGTCTTATTTAGTCCTTTCACATACTGCTGTCTGCATTATTCTCTTCAAATAAATTTATGCCACACACATGACGATTAGTAAATTTTATATTTTATAAATAAATTTACGTTTACTTTTAGTTATAAGGGTAATTTTGTAAATTTATCATGAAGGGTGAGCCTTGTCAATGTATATCCGAACCACGCAGTTTTTGGTTTGATGCGGCTTGGTGCAGTTGACGAATGGTTTATATCTTGCAATTCAATCCAAAAACCACATGTCAAAAACTAATTATTTTACGTATTATCTAATATATATATATATAGGTAAATGTATGTATCTGTTGGGTTTGGTTTTGGTTTCCAAAGTTTTTTTCAGCCGAAACAAAACAAAACAAAACCAAACCAAACCAAATTGGTCGGTTCAATTTGGTTCAGGCTGTTAGTTTGGTTTTTTGTTCAACCCTAATTTTTTGGGTTCATAAATCGTTTATTTTGCTTGATAAAACATTTTTGCTCGATTGAAATTCAAAACTTGGTTATCCATTCAAGTCAGAAAAGTTGTTTTTAGTTATAAGCAGCCTAGGCCATGGATATTATGTCATTTGGATAGACACCCTTCATTGATGTTCCTGTATAAAATTTCTAACAGTAAGCATGTCAGACATATTGTTCATGTTTCAAACACCAAGATCCTTGCCCTTGCCCTTGTCCTTGTTATGTAGGCCATTGTTCAGCTTTTTCTTTAGATAAAGATGATGTCAGAACAAAATTTTTTACTTCAATGAATGAAATAAGAAAGTGCTTGAAATGTTTGAACACTGATGGTATAGTTCAGATGAATCATAGTTAACGGGATTGTTTAATGAACGAATTCTGAGCCACTACAAGTCTCAAGGTATTGTGCCCGGGGGAGGAGTTGTCTTCCAGATTTCCGAATTTATCTAAATGCAATTCTTATAATTATCATGAAGTTGTAACTTGTAATTCTCTTTCTCTCTCTCTCTTATGTATAATATGTAAAAATCATGTAAAATCGTACACTTAGAAGAGGTTGTTGTTGCTTAAAGATAACCAGAATAAAGTCTGCTAAATATCCTATTCTGTAGGTAGACTTGGTTTATGCACATAGCCTTGATAGTATTGGGTCTGCAGTAGTTCACCTATTACTTTATGAATATGTATACAATTATACATATGTTTTCCAACCGTTATATACTAGTTTTAAAACTACCTAATTTGTCTACTTATATTCACAACATTATTTGTATTTGATGGTGAAGGTACCTTCAAATCAAGATTAGCCTTCTCAGTTTGTTGATATTAGCTAGCTGACATTTCTTTAACTACTGTTTGTCTTCTATGTTTCATTCATCTTACAATGTTAGAAATTAATCATTTTCTACCCTTTTCTTTTCCTAATGGATCTTGCAGATACCACGGTTTGCTTTTGAGAAGTTCCCTGGTTCTCAGCCAATACTGACAACCCAGATGAAATCTGTTGGTGAATCCATGGCACTAGGCCGGAACTTTCAAGAATCCTTCCAGAAAGCACTCAGGTCTTTAGAGTGTGGTTATTCTGGCTGGGGGTGTGCTCAAATCAAAGAATTAGACTGGGACTGGGACCAGTTGAAATACAACCTCCGGGTTCCGGGTCCTGATCGCATGCGTGCTTTGTATGCAGCAATGAAGAAGGGGATGAAGGTGGATGAAATCTTTGAGCTTAGCTACATTGACAAATGGTTCCTTGCTCAGATGAAAGAGTTGATAGATGTGGAACAGTTCCTTGATATCCGGTCCCTATCTGAACTAACAAAGGATGATTTCTATGAAGTGAAGAAGAGAGGATTTAGTGATAAGCAGATTGCCTTTGCGACTAAGTCTACTGAGGAAGAAGTCCAGTCAAAGCGTTTGTCTTTAGGTGTAACTCCAACATATAAGCGAGTTGATACTTGTGCTGCAGAGTTCGAGGCCAACACTCCTTACATGTATTCATCCTACGATTATGAGTGTGAATCGAACCCCACAAAAAATAAGAAGGTATTGATCTTGGGCGGAGGACCTAATAGGATAGGTCAAGGTATTGAGTTCGACTACTGCTGTTGCCACGCATCCTTTGCCCTTCAGGTTGGTATATTTTCCTTTTGGCTCTCTGGATTTCCTATTGCGATGAAGAAATTATGTGAGACTCATAGAATCATAGGATTCATATTAGAACGTGGATACTCCAAATCGACATCTTGCCCCCCATGTAACATGACACTCCATTTAAAAAAATTTTCCATTTCGACATCTTTGGATCCTCCTAACATCATACTAGCTAGATCCCTTATTGGGGTTCAGTTATGAATCTCATGTATGAGTGTGTATCACACTTCTTACTTGAGTGAGAAACCAACAGATGTGTTAACGTTCTTGATACATAGCTGATGCCACTACATTTTTACTCTTTTTGTTGTCTGGAAAGTTGATTTATGTTGTGATATTTATTACTTTGCCTTTTTCAGAAAGCTGGATATGAGACAATCATGATGAACTCAAACCCTGAGACTGTGTCAACAGATTACGATACAAGTGATCGACTTTATTTTGAGCCACTAACAATTGAGGATGTTGTGAATGTTATCAACATGGAACGTCCTGATGGTATCATTGTTCAATTTGGTGGGCAAACACCCCTTAAGCTTGCACTCACTATCCAGCAATACCTTGATAATCAGAAGATACCATGTGCCAGTGGGTACGGGTATGTACGCATATGGGGGACATCTCCAGATTCTATCGATGCAGCTGAGGACAGAGAAAGATTCAATGCAATCCTCAATAACTTGGACATCCAACAGCCAAAAGGAGGAATTGCTAAGAGTGATACTGATGCACTTGCCATAGCCTCAGACATAGGCTACCCAGTTGTAGTTAGACCTTCATATGTATTGGGTGGACGAGCAATGGAAATTGTCTACAGTGATGAAAAACTTGTGACTTACCTGGAAACTGCCGTAGAAGTGGACCCAGAACGTCCTGTTTTAATTGATAGGTATCTCTCAGATGCCATTGAGATTGATGTTGATGCACTGGCAGACTCACATGGGAACGTGGTGATAGGTGGAATAATGGAGCATATTGAGCAGGCTGGTATCCACTCTGGTGATTCAGCCTGCATGTTACCCACAAAGACTGTCTCATCTTCTTGTTTGGATATAATCAGGTCATGGACGACAAAGTTGGCGAAGAGTTTAAAGGTATGTGGGCTCATGAACTGCCAGTACGCCATTACAGCTTCTGGGGAAGTCTACTTGCTTGAGGCCAATCCTCGTGCATCACGAACTGTCCCCTTTGTGTCCAAGGCCATTGGGCATCCACTAGCCAAGTATGCTGCCTTAGTCTTGTCAGGAAAGTCTCTTTATGACCTTGAGTTCATAAGAGAGGTAATCCCAAGGCATGTCTCAGTCAAGGAAGCGGTGCTTCCATTTGAGAAGTTCCAAGGCTGTGATGTGCTCCTCGGGCCTGAGATGCGTAGTACTGGAGAGGTTATGGGGATTGATTTTGAGTTCTCTGTTGCATTTGCCAAAGCCCAGATTGCAGCAGGACAAAAACTACCACTCTCTGGCACTGTATTTCTCAGCTTGAACGATTTGACAAAGCCACAACTCTCCACTATAGCGCGGGCCTTCGTCAGTCTTGGTTTCAAGATTGTTTCAACGTCTGGAACAGCACATGTTCTGAAATTAGAAGGTATTCCAGTGGAGCATGTTTTAAAAATGCACGAGGGACGACCACACGCTGGTGATATGGTTACTAATGGGCAAATCCATTTGATGGTGATCACTAGTTCAGGAGATGCGATCGATCAAATTGATGGGAGACAGTTGAGGAGGATGGCACTTGCTTTCAAGGTGCCAATTATAACAACAGTTGCTGGTGCATTGGCAACTGTTGAGGCCATAAGGAGCATGATTCACAGCAATGTCAAGATGATGGCTCTTCAGGATTTTTTTGACGTTGAAAAGAAGACTGAAAAGAATTTACAATCATCTTCTTTGTCTCTTTGATGGATTTCTCAGGTATAATGTAGTTTTAGTTCTTTTTCAGACAGTTTTGTGATCACTTTTCTCTCATTGAACCACCTCACTCTTTTTCATCAATCTGGTTCCATGGTATTCTTTACTCTCATGAAAGTATTGTCACAAATAATTATCTAGAATGGAACACCATCACAAAAAATGTAATAAAAAATAAAAATAAAAAAATTTAATTAGCACCGTCAATAATCTGACCACCTAATAATCAATGGCATTTTCAGTTCTCTCCGTCCAAAGGTTGAGCTATTGAATCTTTGAATAAATACCAACTGAAATTGTTACTTGTATTTTGAAGTTTTGTCTAAAATGTAGAAGTATCGTGCCTGAACATGCATAGTATTTGGTGGAAAGACCTCTAATTATAGTTCTTAGACTTTTTACTGGATTATAGAACTCATTGAAGTTTAAGTGCATAGTGTGAAGCTGGCCATCTGCTGTTGTTCCTTCATTAGTTCTGGTTGTATCTTTATGTAATTCTCTTTCCAACTTCTCACATGAACCCTATCCAGTATTGGCTTAATCCACTTTTTGCACTTCTTGAATGTTATCTGTCAGATGGGTCTTCCTCCTAATCTAAAAGGTTTGAATTTTGATGAAATATAGCACAGTTTTTCATGGATGCAGACCCCCCCCCCCCCCCCCCCCCCCCTCTTAAGTTTACTGCTATGATCCATTTCCTTATGTTCCTTCTGCTATTGATCAAATAGTTATAACAGTACATTTCTTCTGTATGAGTTTTAGTTTCAATGACATTGATTCCTATGGGTCTATTTCAAGGTAGCAATTGGCTACGTTATTTCTGTCATGTAGGGCATAGTAACATAGTAATGATATTATCGGTGCCTGATTATTTTCATGATATTGAATGTAGGCCATTTTTCCTGGAAGATGACGCGCTTCAATTCCCATTCCCACATATCTATTGTGAAACCGACATTAATGATTATTTGAGGACCAGGGGAAGATAGATCTTAGTTCTGGGTGGATCTTGAGTGAGGACTGATCCGAATGAAGTAGGTTTTGTTACATGACTGTTTGTTGTTAAAAGTGTTGGTTTGCTGAATAGAACATGCTTTTTTTTCCTTGAAAATTTTGTGTTTTACTCCTCAAAACTTTATAGTTATCATAGTTCAGGGCGGCCCTGTTCAATACCTCTGCAAGCATTTGAGTATCTGGATTCTAACACCTTAATTTTGTTTTTTTGGGTTGGGGTAGTGTACGCTTTGTCTGTGTTGCATCAATTGAAGGTGCTGGTTCTGTGAAGAACGAAGGCAACCAAGACAAAATACAGTTTTGTTTCACCAATTAGAAAAAAAATAATGTTATAGTTGACCTATAATTTGTTTGAGAGAAAAGGAAGAGCTAGAAGTTAACCTGGTTTTAGCTTCTAATTATTCATGGTAACGTACTCCTTCCATCTTCACAATGTTTGAGAGATAATTATCAAAAGACACTAGTATCTCATCTTCTGTTGAATTATTTTCAGTAAAACTTAAGTAGGGCAAAGCAAAAATATAAGGTTATTCATGTACAAAAGCCTAACGTCTACCTTGACTCTTTGTAAAGCGTAGCACTGATCATGGTGCAGAGTACTGACACCTGAAATAAAGTTTGAGAAAAGCATACAAATTAGTTTAATCTATTTGATATCATTGAACTTCATAACTTCATATGATACGAATCAAACTGGGCGGATAAACATTTGTGATGTATATCAGTATTTGATCCATGTGCTCCCTGAATTGTTAGTAGTGCTAATCCTGACAAAACCATTGAAAAGAGATGCTTGATTGAAGTGGTGCCATCTGGGGTGTCGAAACAGAAAAACCCATTGAAATATGCTGGATTGAAATTTACTTGCTATTTGATGGGCATGGTGTGATTGTATCTGTATGATTGTTGTGGAATTCACTTGTGTGATGCATAAATTTGTTTTGAGTTATGATGAGAAGGAAATGGTTCAGTGCAATGGAAAACAAAGATTGAATCATTGGAGAAATATCTGGATTCAATTTAATTGTGCTCGATTGAGTAGTTATTTATTTCCTTGCTTTCTGAATTTTATTTTCTTTCAACAGTTACTTGGTTGGCTTCTATTTCTATGTAAATACTGGGGACCTGATCAGGTTCAAATTGGTTTCATGAATTCCATAAGCTTATGAAAACCTATGAATTTCTACCTCTGTCATTCTTGGGTAGGTTGGGAATGTTAGATACATGGTAGTGGCAGGGACGGAGATGCTCAAGATGTGTAATATACTTCAACGATTGAGAAAAGAGTTTGTTGGAATTGAGTTATGCAGAATCAGCCAGGTGAAGTGTTTCAGCATCAGTGGTAAAATCTTTATGAGATTTGAGTGGATGGTTGGGTTAGCAATGGTGTCATTGTTACCTCCATGAGAGAAAACTGATTGATATAAGGGGATTTGGTGGTAGCTTACTATCAGGATTGATCATTGTTAATGAAAACGCAACCAAGGTCAACAACATGGAACTCTTTAAAGCATAGCGCTAGAGCAAGAAGTAGAAAATATTTAACAAGACGTCTATTTCAAGGTTCTACACATTAACAAGGTTATCCTGTGTTGCTCACGGATGACTGACTTATTCGTTTCTTACGTAAGTGTTAGCAAAATAACAAGAAGAGTTATAACAAATAGTGAAAGCTAAGAAAAGAAAGTAAGTCACAATTGAAAGACAGACAGAAAAATTAAACAATAACAACAATGACTGAGGAATTGGAGCATCAAACTCAATTTTTTTTAGAGTATTGCAGCTGTAAATTGGTGAAAACCAGCTGACTTCCTGGTATTCTTCTTTCAGTTCCTTGGAAATTATTGAAATCCAACGCAATCTGAGGAGAATCTGAGGAGTATCCTTACTGTAATGATTCTCCTTGCAAGAAGGGAATCATCAGCAAGGTCCAATTTGGTTTCTTCTTTTTGCCAAAGGACATGGCAGATCAAGCGATAGTCTCTCCATTCCTTGAAGCGGTTTTTAACAAGCTTGCATCATTAATCAAGGGAAATTTTGGTGTAGTATGGGGTGTTGATAAAGAGATGAAGTTCTCCAAAACTTTTATCTAAAATAAGACATGTTCTTACTGTAGAAGTGAAGCAAGTTAGCAAGGTTGAGACTAGAGATTGGCTAAAGGAGCTAAAAGATGCAGTTTACACTGCTGATGATGTTTTGGAGGAGTGGGAATATGAAGGTCTGCAACTAGCCCCAGAAATGAGTGATGACAACTTTGTCATGAAGGTGACTACTACTCTCGAAGATGTCATGGAGAGGTTTGATGATATTGCTAAAGAAAGTCTGGAGTTCCATTTTCGAAAGGGACTTGCCCGAAAGAGAGTTGAAATCTGCCTTGCTCAGAAACTGGTTCCGCGTCAACTTAACCACATGAAATCTATGGAAGAAAGCAAGAGGACTTGTTGAAGCTGTTGTTGGGTCAATATCGTCCCCAACATAGCCACCCAAGAGGTCAGGGGATTTGCTTAATGATGTGAACAGCCAGGAAGATGTCTTCGTTTGTCCCATACTAGGTATGGGTGGGCTTGGCAAGACCACTCTTGCACAGCTCAAACGGGTAGTAGAGCATTTCCAAGTCATGCCCTTGGTTTGTGTATCTGATGAATTTGATGTGAAACTCTTATAAACTAAATCATAGCCTTTCTTCAAGAAAATGCTTGTGATTTTGAAGAACTCAGGGTGTGTTTGGTTGCATGAAATCCTATATCATGGAAATTCATGACCCTACATTTTAGGCTAAATTGATATATCACTCCATATCCACCATTTGATTTTGTGATCAATGGTGGGAATGGAAGTCCCATGAACATGTGGAGTGATGTCCCCTCATGGATTCCTATGGTATAGAATTCCATACAACCAAACACACCGTCAGATTATCTACAAAGGTGCCTTCAATATGAGTTGTGGCAAGCCATTTTTACTTGTGTTAGATGATGTTTGGGAAGAAACCAAGATGAGTGGAATAAATTGAAGGGCATGTGAAGATGTGAAGCACAAGGTAGTTGGGTTATTGTGACCACTCACCTCAAGACAATAGCGTCAGTAACGGGTACAATTCCTCCTTACGACCTAAAAATTTTATCAAAAGATTGTTGGGTCTCTTTTCAAGTAGCTTGCATTTGGTTTGGGAATTTAGAAAGTACAACCTTGGTGGAGATTGGCAACCAGATCTCGGCCTAGTGTGGAGGTATACTCTTGGTGACAAAAGCTCTAGGAGGTATGTTGCACTTCCATAATGACAAATATAATGGTTATCTGTCATCATCATCATCAAAACTCATTTTCGATACTCTCTGGGTCGGCTACATGTATTTTGGTTCTCCAAGCAATGCGGTCTTCCCACATATTCTCGCCTAATTCAAACTCAAGGATGTCTTCCTTCACCGCCTTCATCCAAGTTTTCAACGGTCGTCCCCTCTAACGGCATCCTCTATTAACTTATTAATTTAGACATTTTCTAATTGGCGTCATGTTTGGTCTCCTCCGCACATGACCAAATCACGTTTAATGTTTTTCTCTAATTTTGTCCTCTATGGGCGCTACACCTAAGTATCTCCTAAATTTTTCATTCCTAATTTTATCCTTACAGGTTTTATCACACATTAATCTTAACATACGCATTTATATTACCGTCATTCTATGAGTATGTTGTCTCGTAGTAGGAGTAGTCTAACATTCTGAACCGTAGAACATGGTTGGTCGAACAATTGTCTTATAGTATTCCCCTTTTAACCTTGTAGACATCATTCTATCGCATAATACTTCTGACACCATTCTCCATTTCGTCCAACCCGCTTTAACCCTATGTCTACATCTTCTCTAATGACCCAATTCTTTTGAATTATAGATCCTAGATATTAAAAAACCTCACACTCTGGAACTTCCATGCCTTTGATTTCAATTGAATGACTCCCTCTTGATTCACAACCAAAGTTGCACACTAGATATTATGTCTTCAAACGACTTATTCTAAACCCTTACCTTCTAATGCCTCCCGCCACATACCTAATTTCCGACCTAAACCTTCATTAGTATGTCAAAGACAGAGATTTCATTGGGTAGTGAAAATAACATCATGTCGGCATTGATATTGTGCTATAGTCATATGACATCCCATATGAAGCAATGTTTTGCCTATTGCTAAATATTTCCTAAAGATACTAAAATAAATATAACTAAATTGATTCAGTTGTGGATGGCAAATGGTTTGGTACAATCTAGGAATAATAGACTTGGAATATTGCACTGATGAAATTTTCTATGCGTTGTTGCTATGGAGGTCCTTCTTTCAAGACAAAGAAATATGAAGATGACAATATACAAACTTGTAAGATGTTTTATCTTGCACGCTATGTTGCATCAGATGAATGTTTCTGCTGTTGATGTTAGAAGTCCGGGAATTATTACTGAAAGAACCCATGATGTGTTGTTTTCTTGGCAATTATCATCTTTCTCGAATCTTGAGTGTATATAAGATCCTTCCAGTACCTACATTCCCTCATCTTGTTAATTGTTGCAAGTTGAGTGCAGATAATTCTCTATGCATCTTCTCAAATCTTACATGCTTGCGAGCATTGGACTTGCCTTTTTCTGAAATTGCACAGTTACCGGATTCTATAGATAATTTGATACACCTCAAGTATCTAAACCTTTTCTCACAACCATCACAGATTATTGCCAGAAACTACTTGTTCACTAAGAAATGTTCAAACAGTGAAACTCAAACATTGCTATACTCGTACACTAGAGTCGTTACCTAAAGACATGAGAAAAATAAGTAGCCTCGAACACCTAGATATCCGACAATGCATTCAGCTAACTAGTACACCGATTGATATGGGACAACTAACACGCCTTCAGACATTAAGTGTCTTCATTGTAAACCCACCTCGTTGGCTGTTTTATACAAGGAGAAAAAAAAGGGTGTAAGAACAGGTTATAGGGTTGTTCTTGGGCTATTTTTCTAGTACGATTCGTTTGTCTTTCTCGCAATGTGGCTTACAAATTCGCTGATGAAACGATGACTCAGGGTATTTGGGATAAGCTTTAGGCTATGTATCTTCAGAATGATCAAATGAGTGTGATGCATTACAAAAAAAGCTCTTCACTTTCAGGTTACAGCCAGGTAAACTCATGACTAATCAGATAAATGCATTTGACTGTTTATACTCAGATTGTGTTAGCATGGGAGCTAAATTTGAAGATAGTCAAAAGACATTATTCTTGTTAATTTCTTTGTTATCAGAATGAGAACCGTTTGTTGATCAGATGACAACCTTGAAGAGGGAAAAATTTGTGTATAGTGATATTGTTCAAGCTGTACTTGCAAACGCTTCCAGAAAGAGTGCTTTGAATGAGGAGGTTCAAGCACATGCTATTTTGGTGATAAGGGGAAGAAATTATAACAAGATGAACAATTACAGAAGGAGCCGGTCTAAATCAAAAGGCCGAGATATTTCTAAGGTTGAATGTCACAAATGTAAGCGCAATGGCCATTCAAAAGGTTGTCCAGAGTGGAAGGATAATCACAACAAATAAAAGAATAAGAGTAAGGGCATAGTGAATGTTGTTGAAACACCGGATATGGTAGAGGATATTCTAATCGGGGGTAACATAGGACATGCATTGATGGCAAAATCTTATGACCATTTATATGCCGGTTGGATGTTGGATATAGAAGCTTCATATCATATGTGTCCCGTAAAGGAATGGTTCAACAATTATCGCGAGGTTAAGGGCAGTTCAGTTAAAATGGGTGACTCTCGGCCTTGCAAGACAATGAGTGTTGGTACACTCAAATTTCAGTTGGCAAATGGGTCATGTAGACAATTTACTGAGGTATGTCATGTTCCAGCTCTTTCAAATGGGTTGATTTCTCTTAGGGTGCTTGAAGCTCGGGGCTACAAGTATATTGGTGAGAATGGGTACTACAATGTTTATTTTGGTGACAAGTTGCTTATGACAGCGGTTAAGCATGTAAATCTGTATTTTCTTCAAGGCAATGTAGTTGAAGGTGGAGCTATGGTTTCTATAGTTGTTGATGAGAAGAGCTTGACCAACACAATTATGGCATGTTGGTGAGAGTGGACTAAAAACTTTAAGTAAGCGTGGCTTGTTTGGCAGTGATAAAATGGCAAAGCTGGATTTTTGTGAGCATTGAATCTATGGGAAGCAGTGCAAAGTCAGTTTTGGCAATGCTACTCATGGTACTATGGGGATTGTGGATTACATCCACACTCATGTTTGGGGACCCTCTAGAGTCGCATCCAAAGGGGGTTTTGGGTATTTTATGTCTTTTATCGATGACTTCAGCCAGAGAGTATTGGTGTATGCCATGAAACATAAAAATGAAGTCACTGGTATCTTCAAGAAGTGAAAAACTATTATTGAAAAACAAACTGGAATTGTGATCAAAGTAGTGAGATCTGACAATGACAGTGAGTATACTGAGGATCCCTTGAAGCAATTTTGTTTTGAACATGGCATTAAAAGATGTTTCACAGTGAAGTCGACACCACAACAGAACGGGGTAGCAGAGCGGATGAACCGTACCCTATTGGAGAGAGCACGATGCATGCTATCCAATGCAGGCTTGGACAGAATATGGTGGGCTGAAATAGTAAACATGGCGTGCTATCTCATTAACCACTCTCCTTCATCAGCTATTGAGTCTCAAATTCCTATGGAGGTATGGTCTGGTATTTCTTAAAATTATTCTAACTTAAAAGTATTTGGTTGTCCATCACATTTTCATGTTAGGGGGACAAAATTGGAGAAAGGGCCAAGAAAACTATTTTTCTCGGTTATCCATATAATGTGAAAGGGTATAGATTATAGTGCTCTAACTTGTAGAAGTTTGTGATCAACTGAGATGTGAAGTTCCATGAGGAGGCTTTGTTATAGGAAAAGTGTGAGAGATGTAAAGATGGTTCCCCTATTTGGAACGGTGATAGCTATGATAAAGATGGGATGTTGGAGATTCCCTGCAAGTGGAGCTTGAAATTCCTAGATCTCATACAAAGCATGATATTCCATTTACTCAGGGAGGAGGTGATACAAATATGATGCCTGATGAGACAGTGACAGAATATGAGGTTCCTACTGATGGGGACATGGATCCTACACAACAACAAGTTCAAAAGTTACAAACACCGACTTTAGCAACAGACAAAGTGCCTAGAGTCAGACGTGCACCACTTAGATTTGTGAGGGCGCAGCTTGCGCATTCTCAGTTCTTGATGGGTATGATGATGATCCTACCACATAGACGCAGGTTTTGCAAAATGTTCACAAAAAGGAGTAGAATGAGGCTTTCGATGAGGAGATGTTATCTCTTCAAAAAAATCACATATGGGAGCTTGTGACACTCCCTAAAGGGAAGAGGCCAATTGGGTGTAGGTGGGGTTTCCCAGTGAAAGACGAGATTCCAGATTCCAGAGGTACTTGTACAGGTATACGATACAATGCAAATTGGTGGCTAAAGGATATGCACAACAAGAAGGTGTGGACTACAATGAAGTATTCTCTCCGATAGTAAAACACCCCTTTGTCCGAGTCCTTTTGGCTTTAGCAACGCATCTTGATTTAGAGCTCGAGCAACTTGATGTCAAGACTGCTTTCTTGCATGGAGATTTGGAGGAGGACATATACATGTCTCAGCTCAACGGATATGATGTTGTTGGTAAGAAAGAAAAGGTATGCAAACTGAAGAATTCACTGTACGGGTTGAAGCAATCTTCGAGGCAGTGGTAAAGGAGGTTTGATACTTTTTGATTGAGCAGAGATATGCAAGGAATCAGTATGATCCTTGTGTATTCACGCAGAAGTTCGAGGATGGGTCTTTTGTGTTTCTCTTACTTTATGTTGATGACATGCTTATTGCTGCAAAGAGCATGGAAAAAAATTGATAAATCGAAGTTGAAACTTAGCATGGAGTTTGAGATGAAATATCTTAATTCAGCAAAGAAGATACCTGGGATGGAGATAGTGAGAGATAGGAAGAATGGCAGACTGACATTGTCATAGAGACAATACTTAGAGAAGGTTATTCATTTTTTTGATATGGATACATCTAAGCCGGTAAGTACTCCTATGGATGCTCACTTTAAGCTCTCAGGTAAGTTGTCTCCTAGCACAGTTCCCTATGCTAGTGCAGTTGGTAGTCTTATGTATGCCATGATCTACACACGTTCGAATATCGCTCATGTAGTGAGTCTAGTTAGTAGGTTTATGTCAAACCTGAGAAAATAGCAATGGCAAGCACTGAAGTGGATATTGAGATAACTTTAGGGTACGTTGGATGTTGGTTTGGTATATGAGAGAGGAGTTGTGTCAAATATGATATGAGGTTATGTTGATTCGGATTATGCTGGTGATCTTGATAGGCGTCGATCGACTACAGGTAATTGTTTTACATTGGTGATGGGTCTGGTGAGCTGGAAGTCTCAGATACAGTCTACAATTGCTTTGTCTACTACTGAAGCAGAGTACAAGGCTTTGTCAGAGGTGGTGAAGGAATCCATTTGGCTTCGATGCTTGGTTAGTGATTTGGGTATTACTCAGGATGAGATGACAGTGTTATGTGACAGCCAGAGTGTTATCCATTTCGCGAAGAACCAGGTTCATCATGCCCGCGAAGAACCAGGTTCATCATGCCCGGATGAAGCACATTGATGTGCGGTGTCATTTTTTGAGGAATGTCAACGAGGATGGCGAGGTTCTCTTGGAGAAGGTGAGTACTCAAGACAATCCAGCCGATATGTTGACAAAAGTGGTTCCAGGGATCAAGTTTGAGCATTGTCTCAACTTGATCAGGCTCTCTCAATGTTGATGCCCCAAGGGGCAAGGCCCTTAGGGGCAGACGATGATTCTTGTGACCGAGATATGGGTCTTGGCGATTTTTCATGCCGAGGTGGAGATGCTTATGTGATTTTTGTGATGTTGTGTGGTGGCCTGAAATTGTTCACCAATGTGGAGATTGAGACAAGGACTCCATATGTGGCTCACTATTTATCAGGGACTCAAAGACACACAAGGATTCCAAATTATGTGGAATCACACAAGGAGTTGAACTCCCAATTATATGGGAAGTGTTAGAAAAGGACTCAAGTCCTCTTTTTTTCTTATAAGCATCATCACAACGTGAATACAATAGAGAATACAACGTGGAACAGGCATCACATACAGTGAGAAAATCAGGGTCGCGTACAACGTGCAACAGGGTAGTGGTTTTGCTAAATTTATGTCTGTACAAGAGCTGGAAAAAGGCAGCGTACGCAGTAGATTGGGCAGTGTGTGCAACGTGGAAATGCAGGGTTGATTTCAATTCCTCGTGCGGGTTGTAAAACCCACCTCTTTGGCTATTTATACAGCGAGAAAAAGAGGGTGTAAGAACAGGTTATAAGGTCGTTCTTGGGTTATTTTCTAGTGGGGAAACAATGAGAAACAAGGTGTAACAGGGGTTGTTCTTGTGGTTGTGTTTCAGGTGAAGAACAGTGAGTTAGTTTTCTTCTCTTATTGTAATCTTTGGTGTAAGTGTTTCCTATATCAATAAGATTGTTACAGAGTTGTTGTCCGTGAGTAGGCAAAGGCGAACATGTTAATTCTTGGTGTGATCTTATTTTATGTTATTGTTTATTCTTCCTTGTTTCATATCATAGTTTTCAATCATTCACTTTCACCAACTAGGTTTTGGCCTTGTGTTAGTTTACTTGCACAATTGACTTTGGTTGATTTTTTTAAGTATTTACTATAAGATTCTCATCACTTGAAGTACTCATAATGAAATCGATGCCTAATTTGGAAGGATGGTCCTTTTCATCACATGGATAATCAAAAACAACAGCAACGACAACACAACAATCCTAGCCTTAAAAGCTTGACTCTTAAAGATTGCCCCCCAAGCTGACAGAAATCCCATCATTGACATCCTTTATGGAATATAAAATGGAAATATGCCATGAAATGGTATTGGGATTATTGCAAAAACCTCCCAAACCTTTATTTTCTTGATTTTAAAGGCTTTCAAGAGTTTGAATTTGCCGCAAGGGGATGCAACGGAACTTTACTTCTCTAGATAAGTTGATCATCAAATGTATTAAAAACCTTAAACTCTACCAATAAAACTACAAATCTGACTATACTGAATAAGTTGATGATCCATAGCCGTGTAGAATTGGTTTCATTTGCAGAATGAGAGGGAGGATTGAGAAACCTCACATCCCCTGAAAAACCTTGAGATTAGATGGTGTGATGGTTTGAAGTGTTTGCCTCAGCTGGAGCAGATTTCTTGATTGATCTATACATCAGTGATTGTGGTCAGCTAGAATTCTCAAGAGGATTTTCAACAACCCTAGTTATCCTTGAAAGACTAACATTGTTACAATTTCCCAAACTGAATTGTTTTCCAGAGGGGTTAAATACGTTGTGGTGCTTAGAAGTCCATCGATATTGCATGTGTTGAAAATGGGACTTGCCTATTAGATAGGTATTTCTACTCCATTATTTGCATATACTGGTTGCAAGAATCGAAATGTGTTGCCAGAAGGGATGCGACACATCACTTCTATGAAAGATCTATGTATTTATGGTTGTAGTACTAAAACTAAATAAACGATGCAAAAAACAAGAGAATATTGGTTCTAGATTACCCATGTCACATTTGTTAGATCAAGAGCCATGACGCATGGTGATAGTGGTCTAGACTACGCTGCTCCTCCCTTAATTTATCATTCTGGTAAGTAATAATAGATCCAAACCTGCCAATTCAAGTCACTATATTTCCGACGACAAGAGTATCTTCTAGTTAGGAAAATCCCTCTCCTTGGTTTCATTCGCTTGGAGGGGGAACCTAACGACCCTGCTCAAAATGAAGTGATTTCTTATTTGGCAAATCATGTCTAGGGAAACAAACCAAGATTGCTGGGTAAAACCAGATATTGTTCTTGTGGATTGTTGCACCGACCTTACCGATCTCAGTCTTCCGCATTCTATCAGGGACCTTTGGACATCTCCTCCTGGAGGTCCACCCTAATGGAATTCAGAACTTATCAAATCTCTTTCCCTGGGTCTGGTGGCTAAGAATATTCAATACACTTTAATTCGACCCACTGAAAATCTTGACAAACTCCTTTGGACTTTTGACAAAAGAGGGCATTTTCGGTCAAAATGCAACGCGGGCTTTCACCACAGGTCATTTGAAAAGCTCTACTTCCATTCTCCCCCCCCCCCCCACTTTTGGCTCTAATCTATTGAGAACCATCTGGAGAATCAAAACCACTCCCAGTGATATGTTTCTCATTTGGAAGATTAGTCAAAATTTGCTTCCCACGAGAACCAATCTACTTAATTAAGATTCATATCCCTATTGAGAACCAATCTAGTCAGAGCCAGAAGGAAGATGTGCTCCATCTATTCTTCATATGCCCTATTATTTCCCGATTCTGGCTTCTTTTTCCTCTCCCTATTAATTGGGTCGTCCCACACCTCAACCTTCACTTTGTACTGAAGGTATTCAAATTCATGTGGGATCCGACTAAAGCCCATGTGATGAAGTTTGATGAGATGTTTTCCAGTTTACTACCATTTATGTGTCTATCTAGCATACGCGTAATCAAATTATTTTCAACAATACAAAGTTTCCCTTATGACCTTTGCTTCCCATTGTAATAATCTTTGGGAGACTTGGTCCAAGCAATGGTTCCTAACCGAATCAGATTCAACCACACCCCATTTTCCATCGATCCCCCACATTCTGGAAACAACCATCGCGAACAAACAGTTTGTTTCCCGCTCTGTTATAAACCTTAGCCTTGCCTCAGCAGCCACTATTTCTGTTAATGGGTCATCATATTCACAGCTTGTCCAAGAACTGATCCAATTAGCACGCACCCACTGGCTTAATTTCAAACAAACGACACTCATCCACTTCTATTCTGCGATGATATCGATATCGTTATTGTCACTTTCGATAATTGTTTCTTTGAGTCTACCAAGCATAAGGGAGTGGAGTTTTAGCAACCAACTTGGCTGGGAATGTTCTAACTTCTGTTGTCTGTCAGATAGGCGACCAAGTTTCTGACAGCATGATGACGGAAGGATACGCGACGGAAGCGGGTGTGCTTTTCATCCTATCTCAACGATGGAGGACCAGACTTCTTTGTGGAGACTCTGCGATAATTATTAACCTCATCTAGGATGGCGAATCTCACCATCTCTCTCCTATGCATTGGTTCTAGCACCCTCTCATTTGTAATATTAAATGTCTGTTTCTTATGCTTTCTTTTTAGCAATGTAAGTATATATCTAGAGACCTTAATAGTAAGACTCATCACTTGGCATCAGCTGCTGGCATACCTAGTTGTAATAGTTCTTAGTTATTAATATATTGCCCAAGGCTTTTTTTTTTAAAAACATAGACCCAAACCCCATGCATCTTCTTTTGACATTAGTTGCATTTCTCTCGTATTTACTATTTACCATCATGATAACTTTTGTAATCCTTTTTTTTACCTTTTTCTTTTTTTTTCCCTTTTCTAATGATTATGTACACTCTCAATCCACAAACCTTAACCCCATTGATGAACAACTTGCTGAATCATAATATCAAAAAATTCTATAACAAATTGATGCAGTCAATTTTCGCTCTCTGCTTTGACCCTGTTCCTGCTGACCTGCACAAGTAACGCACGTAAACCACAGACCACCATGGGGTGGTCGATGACACTCCGATGCTAAAGTCAGAGAGGGATCTGAGGAAGGTGTAATGTTGTAATAGGGAATTTGTAGCATACCTTAGCTTACCAACCTCATGTCTTATTTATAGTACAAGAAGTCCTGGTTCAACCAGGCCATTATAGGCGTAGTTTAGGGAGAAGATCTTCATGGAGATCCATTTCTACTTAAGAGTCGTGTTGTAGGAGGAAAGTTCCATGTTAGCTCTGCACTCCTAGATACGCAAGAGATAGTTCCCAATCCAAGAGCAATGCATGGAAGGGAGTTTCCCTATGTGGAAGATACTCTGGTGTTTTCTTCCTAGTTGGAAACAGAGAACAATTGTAGTTGCCCGTCCAAAGCTGATCCTAGAGATACTTTCCTAAAGAGGGCTTATGGGTATTAAGGATGGTTGTGAGACGTGGGGGCCTAGCATGTTCTGAGAGTCCGGGTCCACTTGGCGGACTAAAGTTGAGTGGGATTAGATTCGCTTGGGCTGGATCCGTGTTGGGTCGATGCTTGAGCTCGTAGTTCCTCGAAATCATCATGACATGTGTTCGACTCAGATGTGTTACCATTTTTATGTATCATCAGCTACTCCCCTGATATAGTGAGCCATCACATCGGTTCACTAAGTCATCTCTTGAAGGGATGCATCGCTCATGATGATTGAATCAGAATCGTTGCTTGAGCTGTACGCTGCATTAATTGGGCGTGCATTGGTTCGGCAAAAAAGAGGCGGAAGCTTATCCTCTATATAGGTTGTCTGCAATGTTGAGACTGATCCTTCTGTTTTACTTGCTTTTGAAGATATTGTTCTGAAAGGTTCGTTCGTCTTCTTCATGGCTCGAGAAAACTTTTTTGATGATGTTGTTCTGGCTAGGGGTCTAGAGTTTTTTGAAGACATGTTGTTGTCTGAGCCTGGTCTTGCTGAAATCTGTACAAAGTTTGGAGTTCCTGAAGACTTGTCGTTGTACCTTCTAATGAGCAACCAGACGCCAATGTCGCCTCCAGCCAATTTCATCTATTTACAACGAGGGATGCTTCAAACTAGAGTGCATTTTCCGGTTCTGGACGTGATTTGGGAGTTTTTGGATTTCTTGGGGATTCATCCGGCTCAGTTGGGACCCAACGGGTATAGGATCATTCTCATGATTATGCTCAGTGCTAAGGAAGTCGGCGTTAGTGTGACCCCGTGGGTGATTCAATTGCTGACCGCTCCTCGACTGCAGAGCAATGTTGTTTGCAAGATGAAGTCACCGAATTGCTTCATTAACCTGTTGAATGATTTCAAGTTCTAGCAGAAGTACTGCTTTTTGGCCCCTGCTGATTCGAAATATTTTCGGTGCAAGGGTCGTTTGCTTGAGCGACAGTTCATGCTACTTCGTAAATTCAACTCCTTTCCTGTGATTTTGATGTGCTTGATAGCGATCTGAGTGATCATTGCCTGTGTTCTTTTTTAGGAAGGTTTCACACTGTTCCCCTTACCTTAGAGGAGCAAACCACCATGGAGACATTTCGCGTCATGGCGAAAAGGGAGGCGGTTGATATCATAAGAATTTTCAATTTCGTTCGTAGTTGGCTGTGGGACAATTGGCATGTTGCCCCCTTCTGCATCGAGAGTCGTGCATTAAGTTGAAAGATGGAGCCCCTTCCAAAAAGTGGAAGGTTGGTAAGGCCAAGACTCTCGTTCTGTCTGATGCGGAGGATATATCTGAGATGTTTGCTTCCTTTGTAAGGAAGAAGCCTCACGTTAGGACTGGTTCATCTTCGGCACGACTCGCTCTAGTAAGAGAGGAGCACGAGTTCGTTAGGCCTGTTGAGGTGGAGACTAATGTTCTCTGTTGGAGAAAGATTATTTGCGGTTGGCGGGAGTTGCTGATGGGTTGAACCTTAGTGACGCGCAGGTTGAGGCCTTGAATGACCGTCTGGTGCAGGTTGTAATGGCGGCTTCTACTGGCACTGATTCGTGTGGGGCCGCTCCGGTAGAGGGCTGTGTTGAAGATTTGCCTGATGTGGTGGAATCTGATTACCCCACCGTTTACTCGCCTGAAAGTGGTCGTGGCACTGGCCGTGTCTCCTGTAGTCCGCATTGCTTACCGTCTCGTTCTAGGCCACAACTAGAACTATTGGAAGGTCCTTTGGATACTTAGGTCCCTCCTCTCCCTCGGATCCTGTTGGGCCATTTCGCAATAAAGGGTCGGCTGTTCTTGACAAGGGAAAATCCACGGAGGAGAGTTTGAGGACAGTGGCGATCGTGAGGGGTGGCACTGGAATAGTTCCTGATCAAGGGAAGCTTCACCCTGATGCACGGATAAGTCTGTTCGCACCAGACTTGGTGAAACTGAGTTCACATGTTTGGCACCAAGAGGTGGATGTTGAGTATGCTTCGAGGAAGCATATAAGCAGGTGTCACAGCTGGCTGGTGGACCACGTTACAAACTCGAGGAGGATACGCTGGAAGAGCGTATGGACAAGGGTTTGAAGTATCATATGCTGGGTATGTCTCATATGAGCCACGCGGTCATTGTTGAGACGGAAGTAGAGGCAACTCGCAAGAGAGTATATACTTTGGAGTGTGTCTTCTCACACGTGTAGACGTTGTATTCTGTAGCGCTCTATGAAATTAAGCGGCTTAAGAAGCTGGCCGAAGAGATGCAGTTGGATCAATCAACCGTGGTCGTTGAGGTTCAAAGGGATCGTTTGGAGGTCCTTGAAAGTAATCTGACCGAGGTGGTGTCTGAGAGGGATAAACTTAAGCGGGAGTTGAGCCGGCTCCGCCTAGAGATCGAGGTTGCGCAGGAAGTTGTGGCTAAGGCGCATTCTGAGCTGCAATCTTTTACTGAAGATAGTGCTTCGAATGAAACTGACTGGGCTGCTGATGTGGAGTTTATGCTTGATAGGCGAGGAAGGTCGAGGACCAGCTCAAACTCGGATGGCATGAACTCAGTGCTGTGAATAGCGGTCTCAGATCAATATGCTAATTGGCAAGTTGGAACTACTGGAGCGTGACCTTATGGATGCAAAGGTGTGAGAGGAAGAGCTTCTCCAGGAACAAAACAAATGTGAGTTCCGCTGGGTTGTTCATGGCCAGCTGGAGCAGTTGGTACTGATGAATGAGAAGCATCCAGAGTGGGATCTTAGCCGCTACAAGAAAATGTCATATGTGGACTTGTCTGTTACCTCCAAGTCGTCGGGTGAGGAGGACAATTTGATCCCTAACGTCCAGGTCAAATAACGTATAGATGCAACTTCTGCCCCTATTCCCCTTAGGCTTAGCTCTTTCATTTCTTTACCTTCTCCTGATTAGGAGCAAACTTTGTGTGCTTAGACACTTTTTGTCTTGACCATTAATGAAAACAGTTTTATTCATTTCATACTTGGTGTCTCTATTACATGTTTTTCCTTTTGCCTTGTCGTCTTACTTTGGCTTAGGTTGGTTGAATCAATAGGACGGTTGTCTGGTCTGTCTATGGCAAAGAGCTTGACCTATTTGTATTGTGAATGACTCGGGGTCATTGCTGCGTAGTTATGTCCAATAGTGGACATGTTGCAAAAAGCTTAACTGAAGGTTGAGTCACCCGAGTTGTGTCATGTCCCATAGGTAAGGTGGTTGAGCTTTTTTCTTGTTTGTCTGACTGATCTGCTGTAGTTGTTGCCACGGGCAAGCTGTGGTGGCCAAAAGTACGTGTCAGAGCGTTTGCACCAAGTCAAGTGCCGTAAGCTCGGGTTGGCATCCTAATTACCTTTCATCCGGGCACCGATTGTACTATCCTTATATTAGCACGAGTGACCTTTTTCTAATGTTAGAATGTCAATCCATTTGAGCATGAAGGCGCTGACTCAGCTAAGCTCATATTTGCGTTCGCAGTCCTAAGGGAGAGTGGAGGTTGTGTGGAGAGTTGTTTCAGATTCCCACCTTCCGAATCGTTTATGACTGAGTAGATCGGTCAGTAGATTCGGGGAATAAATGTTTGGCAACCAGGCTAAAAAGCAGTGGTCCCATGGCAAGCCGTCGAATCAGTTCGAGACTGACTAGGCGTCCACCTTCCGAATTATTTATGATCGAGCAAAACAGTCGACAAATTCAGGGAGTAAAGGTTTGGAGACCAGGCTCAAGAGCAGTGGTCCGTGGCAAGCCGTCGAAATAAGTTCGGGACTGACTAGGCTTCCATCTTCCAAATTATTTATGACCAAACAAAGCGGTCGACAAATTCAGGGAGTAAAGGTTTGGTGACGAGGCTGAAGAGTAGTGGTCTCGTGGCCGTCGATACCCTCCCCTCGCGGTGAGGGCTATGTATTCGAGAGGGGTTTGGCGACCACGTTTAAGAGCAATGGTCCCATGGCAAGCCATCGAAATCAATTCGGGACTGATTAGGCTCCCACCATCCAAATTATCTACACCTGAGTGCACCAAGCTACAAATTTGGGAGGGTTTGGCGGCCACGCTGAAAAGTAGTGGTCCCGTGGAAAACCGTCGAAATCAGGTCTTGTGGAGAGTTGCTTGAAATTTTCACCTTCTGAATCATTTATGACTAAGTAGAGCATCGATGGATTCGAGGAATAAAGGTTTGGCAACCAGGCTGAAGAGCAGCGGTTCCGTGGCAAGCCGTCGGAATCAGTTCTAGACTAACTAGGTGACCACCTTCGAATTATTTATGGCCGAGCAAAGCGGTCGACAAATTCAGAGAGTAAAGGTTTGGCGACCAGGCTCAAGTGCAGTGGTCCCGTGGCAAGCCAACGAAATCAGTTCGGGACTGACTAGACTTCCACCTTCTGAATTATTTATGACCAGGCAAAGCGGTAGACAAATTCAGGGAGTAAAGGTTTGGCGACCAGGCTGAAGAGTATTGGTCCCGTGGCAAGCCATCAGAATTACTTCGGGACTGACTGGGCTCCCACCTTTTGAACCGTCGATACCCTCCCGCGCGGTGAGGGCTATGTATTCGAGGGGTTTGGCGACCACGCTAAAGAGCAGTGGTCCTGTGGCAAGCCATCAGAATCATTTCGGACTGACTAGGCTCCCACCATCCAAATTATCTACACCTGAGTGCACCAAGCTACAAATTTGGAAGGTTCGGTGGCCACGCTGAAAAGTAGTGGTCTCATGGCAAACCGTCAGAATCAGGCCGTGGCTAACATGGTTCCTACCTTCTAGACTATCTGCAACCTCGCAGCGCGGGCTACAAGTCTAGGTTTGGTGATTTGGCAGCCACGCTAAAAAGCAGTGGTCCCGTGGCGAGCCATCGGAATCAGTTCAGGATTGACTAGGCTCCCACCTTTCCGACTATTTACACCCTTGCAGTGGGGACTACAAGTCCAGTTTTATCAGAAACTTTTGTTGTTGATTGTCACCAGCTAGGCTTACCTGATTAGGTTCAGCGAACACTGACCGTGAATGGGGCAGTGATCCCTAGCAAGTCATCATCACCAGGAGTGGAAGCGCTGATTAGACTCCTACTTTCTAAACCGTCAATGCATGTGCTAAGCAGACTAGGTGTCGGAGTGAACTAGAAGCTATCGTTATCAGTGCTGACTAAGCTTGCCCGGTTTGACCAAAGGTTTCATCTGCTAAAGGGCATGCGAACCTAGTGGTTCATGATTTGGATGAAGTTACCTTAACTCTGCGAGTAATAAAGTCAGTATATCAAAGCTGACTAGGATCCTCACGTGCTCGTGACAAGCATACGACATGGTGTTGTTCAAATAACAGGCTGAGCCCATAGGCCCGCAAGGAAGGACTTGCGTTTTCTCCATGGTGCGTTGCAAGTACGGCGTAGATTGTACGGTGACACGTGTATGTTGTAGGCTACGTGACATTTCAGTATATTAATTACTCCCCCTCAATTGATGGGGTTGCGTGTAGCGCCATTAATTGATTGAATTGGTCTACGCAGTTTCCTTCGGAACCGTCGTCTTCCATTTTCCCATACGGCATTCAATGCTTGGCAGTTAATGCTGGAATGCCCGTTTGGTGAACCATTATGTCTATATAATGATGTGTTTTAATCGTTGTAGGCACCATCGTTTGCTGAGTTTATTTTCGGTAATGTTCTTGTTTGGAGAAGATGCTTTGGATTTTCCAAAGGCTGAGGGAAATGCTTTGGGTTTTCCAAATGCTAAAGTTGGATCTCCATCACTGGAGTTTCCGAAAGTTCTGATGTTTACATCGACCAGAAATGATGATAGTTGTTTTTATGTGTGGTCACCTATTGTGGATGGGCACATAGTTAACCGCTGAGGTCTCGTAATCTCTTCTCATATCACGGAGAAGTAGTGCAGGTACTTTCCCAACAAAAGGGTTTGTCTTTTATGTACAAGTGCCTTATTGTTGTTCCTGGATGTTTGATCTCAGAGATAGCATCTGTGTCCCACTTTGTGGTGGCTGCCTTCACCAATTCTCGATTAACACTGTTTCCTTTCTTGCTCTGCAAGTCGACATCCGGGTTGAAGGTAGAGTCAGGCATGGCCTGTTGGAGTAGGTCTTTGATTCCCAAATATTTCATTTTCCCTTGGGTGGGAAGGTGTGCACATTTCGAGTTTACCTGATACTTGTCCCAAGTTCGCGAAATGTGGGAATTGGGTTTGAGTTTTCGTAGGTACTTCTGGTTGTCAATTTTGTACCCTCATAGACAATATTTGAAGGCGGCATTCTGTGGAGCGTCCTTTCGCTTGCAAGTAGCTCGCCCTGGACTATTTGTATCGCTTACGGGATCAGACAGTCTGAGCAAGTCCTCACTCTATGCTGATCAGATGCCTGCAATATGTAGTTTTGTGTATTCGTCTCAGGGCATTCGTAGTATGTAGCCTTTTGTATCCGCCTCAAGGTGCTTGTTGTTACATCTTTCCAATAATCAATAGAGTTTGTTTTTGAAATTATTGTTTTATTTCTTAAATGATTGTGAATCACATAAATCTCTTAAGAACTCTAAACTAATATTGATTACGGAAAGGGAAACAAACAACTTAAAGCAAACTAACTTTTGATAGAGATAAACTGACATTGGCCTCAAACCGAATTCGGATTGCTTTTGTGGATCATTTAGTGGACTGTCAAGGCATTACATAGGTCACTGAAGAGTAAACCTTGTAGAGGGGCAAATCTCTAGGCCGACGGCATGTCGGGGGAAGTGTTCTCGTTTGCCATTGCCCTTATGACTCGCTGTGCGGGAGAGTTGATTGCTCCTATATCACTTGAAAATGTTGTCTTTTCCATTTTTTGGCCTTGCACTGGATCAGGCTGTTCCGCATGATGTAGCTAAATTTGGGATAACTCTATCTGTTTCAGTGCAGCGTAGTGGCAACCTTGTGTTGTAGGTTGGTCTCCAGGTATTGTTCCTTCTGAGTTGTTAGCAGTATTCTTAACACACTGGTGAAGGGTGGAGACCACCGCTTCCATTTGGTGTAACCACGGTCTTCTCAGGATGAAGTTGTAAGATGATGGTGCATCTACCACCATGAAGTCCAAAAACATGACATTCAGCTGCGATTCTTCAGCTACCGTGGCTAACTATATCTTTCCTATGGGAAAACATTTCTCCCCGCTGAATCCGATCAGTGGGTGCTCTGATGGTACAAGTTTTCCTCCTTGAGGTCCACGTTGCGGAAAACATTGTAGAACAGAACGTTGAGCGAGCTTCCTGTGTCAATGAGAGCTTTATTTACTTCCCACTTTGTGATGGAAACGGAGATGACCAAGGCGTCAAAATGAGGCACTCGGACTCCATCGAGGTCCTTGTCCGTGAAAGTCAAAGTAGTAATGGTGTTCTGAATTTTCTAATAACAAATGCATTTGTCTTCATCCGCGGGCCGTGTTCGCATATCCAGTAGAGTCCGCTTGCGGAAACTGTGCGACTGGTCTTCATTTGGTCCGACTCCATGAAATACGTATATTATCCCAGGAGTCTCATTTTCTATCTCTTTGACTGACTCCCCCTGTCCCTGGTCTATTCTGACTACTTCTCAGACTTCAGGAAGTTTTTCAATTTGCCCTTGCGAATCCAGTGCTCTACTTCATACCTAAGATTTTTGCAGTCATTAGTGTTGTGGTCGCCCTCATTGTTGTACGCACAATACTTGCCGTTGTCCCTTTGGCAGGGTCTTTGCATGTCTTCGGGGGCCACTTTAATTCTCCCAATTTTTCATGGAGTTGAGTACATACAACAGACTAGCATTTAGAGGTGTCATGGCTCTAGATCCAACGTAGTTGGATGATTTCTCTGACTTGGGACGATCAAGATCCAGTCCGTTGTAAGTGTGCTTCATCTTGCTCCACTCCTCATCCTTGTGTCTTGTTCCCTCCTTCTTGTCCCTAGAAGCCGAGGGCTTCCTGTTGCCTTCGGTCTCCCTCTTGGCGATCCTTTGACCCTGTTCCTGCTGACATACACAAGTAACGCACGTGAACCACAGACTACTATGGGGTGGCCGATGGCATCCAATACTAAAGTCAGACAGGGATCTGAGGAAGGTGTAATGTTGTAACAGGAAATTTGTAGCATACCTTAGCTTACCAACCTCATGTCTTATTTATAGTGCAAAGAGTCATGGTTCAACCAAGCCATCGTAGGCATAGTTTAGGGAAGAGATCTTCATGGAGGTCCCTCTTTAATTAAAAGTCGTGTTGTAGGAGGGAAGTTCCCTTTTAGCTTTGCACTCCTGGATACGCGGGAAATAGTTTCCAATTCAAGAGCAATCCATGGAAGAGAGTTTTCCTATGTGGAAGATATTATGTTGTTTGCTTCCTAGTTGGAAGCAGAGAACAGTTGTAGTTGCCCGTATGAAACTGATCCTCGAGATACTTACATAAATAGGGCTTATATGTGTATTGAGGATGGTTGTAAGATGTGTGGGCCTAGTATGCTGTGAGAGTCCGGGTCCGCTTGGTGGACTGAAGTTGAACAGGCTTAGATCCACTTGGGCTGGATCCGTGTTGGGCCGATGCTTGAGCCCGTAGTTCATCGAGATCATCATAACACGTGTTCGACTTAAAAGTGTGACAGTTTTTATGAATCATCACATATGTTAAAAAAAAAGTTTTTCTATAACAATTGCTACTCCATCTCATGCCATTCAGGCTATACTTCATAATCATTGCTTAGTTTGCTCACTTCATTGTTCTCCTTCTTGACCGAATTACTTTTTCTTTTCATTTCTCAATATATTCGTTATCAAGAGATAGTGAAATACAATTTTTTTCTTGGTTGAGTCTAGCATTACTGCTTAATTTTACTGGGTTTTGTTTAACGTTGACAGGAGGAAAAGAGTTGAGCAGAAAAAAGAGGTATCCTGTTCCTGTGGAAACATAAAGGTGCAAGTTTCTTACTGTCAAAGCTTGAAATGCTTGAATGGGGATCCTGCAATATTTTTTGATGTACTTTAAAGCCTGAAGGTATTGGTCACCAAATCAACTCATAATCAGAATTTATTTCAAGGTTGTTTCCTTCATTGAATTTGT
The DNA here is from genome assembly GCA_003290165.1 of Berberis thunbergii. Classification (NCBI taxonomy): domain Eukaryota; kingdom Viridiplantae; phylum Streptophyta; class Magnoliopsida; order Ranunculales; family Berberidaceae; genus Berberis; species Berberis thunbergii. The sequence goes on from QNQO01010554.1 coordinate 219,996, forward strand.
TTACATTGCCATATTTCAAAATTTATTACAAATTTGTGAAATCTTTGTAGCAAGAGACTGCTGTCTTTTTCTCGTCTCCTGTTGCATTCTTTTTCTCTACAACTTAGTTTAGTTTTATGTGATATTAATTTAGAATTACTCTACAAGCAAGCAGTATGAATGAACTTTCAATTGGATCTTTTGAACCTTGTATATAAAACTTTCAAGTTAAGATGGGAGCTAGGTTTCAAGATGAAATGTGTTTTTGGAACACCTGGGTTCAAATTTCCCTAGATCTTCTTATCATTATCTATCTCTTCAGCTCTGCTCGGAATTTGGCTTCCCCTTAGAATAGTCTCTCTTCTTTTTTCTCCTCTTCTTGTTTTTAAGTTTTGATTACATGTAAACAAGCAAAATTCACAGCTTTATTAAGATTATGAAAACCGTTATACATGATGCAATGCAACAGGAGCTATTCCGAAAACAAAAAGTAATAAAAGAACTTTTCACTTTGAATAACCATGAATCATGATAGAACTTTATAGTGAAGATGCATGATGACTAACAATGGCACTAGGAAGTGGAGAGATCCATAGATGAGCTGGTAAAATGAAGAATCCAATACGATCCTTCCCATATGGTAAAAATGTTTTCTATGTCCCTCCACCTTCTTGAACACTCTAATCTCCATTACTCCCTTGGTTGTCAGTTTTCCGGCAATCTTGGAGCTTCTCTTCTCCTTGGTCAGAACCTCCATTTTGTTCTTCAAAGCACAAGTGCTTGAACAAGTTAAGAAAACAGTGGCTTCTTCTTGGTGTTACTAGGCTTCTTGATCAAATCTTCTTCTAGGGAAAGTTCTTTATTGAAAAGAAGGAAAACGGGACGGATCTAACCATTGTAGAAGATGTCATCTGCAAAATTCATTAGTGATTCTTCATGATCACTGCAAACGCAACTAAATTCAAAGCCATTGCCAACTTCTTCTTTGCTGTCTATGTCTTCTATTACTTGTTGATCATTTTGATGAGCTGAGGTTGAAATAGTGTCCTTGGAGTCCTTGGCTTCTAATAGAAAATCTTCTTCTTTAGTCGGGAGTTCTAACCCAAAATCTTGTATTTCATTGCAGAATTCAAGGCTGATTTTATGTGATATCTCCGCAAATCTCATTGAGGAGTAGCTATTGAAGTTCAGGCAGTGCATGAGAATTGAACTTTGTTGCATGTTTGACAGTTTCTTGGAGCAAAGATGATATATGTGTATGTATGGTCTTTGTTTATGCTAAGAGTTTTTATAGTGGGGAGGGTGTTTTCAAGAGGATTGAGAGTGAGTGAGTGAGAGGGGAGGAATCCGCTATTCAAAAATATAACGCATGCATAACACCTAGTACTGATATCCCTATCTGCCCCCTCAACTTGCTCTCCTCCGGAGTTTAGGTTTTTTCAGCTTCTAGGGAATCGCTTGAGTTTCTGCTTTGGCCAAACTTGATCCCACAGCTCTTATCACCTCTTCTATCCTTTCCATCCCTATTCCCCTGTGTCCCACCTTTTCAAACACCTTTTCAATCCCTTCTTGCCTTCAGTTCAGAATTTGGCTTCTCCTCTTGATTTCCTTTACTGGTTTCTGTGTTTTTTTGTGTTGTGTAGATCTTCGGCGACAGTGCGATCCATTCAAAACGCTTCTATCACAACCTCTCTTTTTTTCCGCTCTCCTTTTGTAAGTACTCACTCACTCATGACTCCCATACCCATCCAGGATATCGAACCCTGCCCATCTTACTTATCACGTAATTCAGTTCCAAACTTGCTGCATATTTCCACCTCTCCACCAAACCGAGTTATTGCATCTTTTCTTTTTCAAATCCATCCCTGTTATTACCACACTCGAACTATGGACTCCTCTCATAGTTCGTAGCCTTTACGATTTCTCACACCAAATCTCAATTTATCACCACCTCATTCTCCAAATCTCAGTTTGTCACCAACTCCCTTAGACCATCATTCGATCAAGCAACCAAATCCTACTCCACCTCGTCACATCATTTTTAATTGCTAAAATTTTTCCATAACATCCCTACCACCCCCTCAGCTCAACCCCCCATCTGTCTTTCGATGCAAACTCCAATTCCTACTCAACAAGCTACCCACCCCTCCCTGCTCACAACCAGGGGCGGACTCAGGATTTTAGTTGAGAGGGGGGAAATGGAAAATACTTATTAGTTGATAATAGTAGTTATCAATGGTAAAACCAATTTTTTTTTTACCGAAGCTACTAACTAATAAAAAAAATTCAACTATAAAAAATACAATGCCTATATCAAATTGGATCCAAGTGTAGTCAATTTTAAGCCAAAATAAGGTCAATATTGAAAACCTTAGCAAAGAGCAAACAAGCATAATAACTAGAATATATAACTAATATCACAAAAGAGTTTGTCTAGGCAGCCAGACTTTAAAGCCATTTTTTGGCCAGGCTAGAGCATTTTTACACCTTTACCCATTCTCTTTAAAATACAATCACAAACATTATCTATAGAAGGGATAGAAATGTAAAAAACTTAAACCTGACCAAAAAGTGGCTATAAAGCCTGGTTGTCTAGAATTGAGAATCACAAAATAATTAGGATAAGTTCTAAGTGAAGCTAAAAAAATTAGAAATTTGCGAATCTATTATGATCATAATACAATTTCAAAGAAAAACTAGTTTATATGAGGCTCAAATTTTATACGAGTTGGCTAATGGTATATATTTTCATTGAATTCTATCGTTATTATTTTAGATATTAATTTTAAATATTTTTTGTTAAGGGTTTAATATTACTTGTGAAAAACAATACATTTATTTAATGTTAATAAATTTTTTTAAATTAAACATTTTTTAATGTTTGCAATTACTAATAAAATTGCATTGATAAAATAAAATATGCACTCGAAGAGTATCGAACTCAGATCTTTTACTAAAAGTTTAAAATTTGCGAGTCTAATATGATCATAATACAATTTCAAAGAAAAATAGGATAAAGCCTGGTTGTCTAGAATTGAGAATCACAAAATAATTAGGATAAGTTCTAGGTGAAGCTAAAAAAAATTTGAAATTTGCGAATCTAATATGATCATAATACAATTTCAACGAAAAAATAGTTTATATGAGGCTCAAATTTTATACGAGTTAGCTAATGGTATATATTTTCATTGAATTCTATCGTTATTATTCTAATATTAATTTTAAATATTTTTTGTTAGGGGTTTAATATTACTTGTGAAAAACAATTCATTTATTTAATGTTAATAAATTTTTATTAAACTAAACATTTTTTAATGTTTGCAATTTACTAATAAAATTGCATTGAAAATAAAATAAAAAATGCACTCGAAGAGTATTGAACTCAAGTCTTTTACTGAAAGTAATAAACCTCCAACCACTACACCAACAAAGACATGTTTGAATATTTTCATAAACAATTAACATATTATATTCTACATTATATAATCAATTTTTTAAGACTAAAAATATATACTAAAAATATTTTAAAAGTTGAGGGGGGCAGCTGCCCCCCCCCCCCCCTCACCCCTTAGTAGGTTTGCCCATGCTATCAACACCTTCCTCTTCATCCCCCTCAACTCTACCTTTCATACCATCCATCATGCAAGACTCGCACTCTCAACCCCCTAACAACCACCCTCATTCCCATGTATCTCTCTCCTCCCTATCCGAACAAGAGCTCATCGAACACCTTCAACAACAACTATCTCTCCACCACGCCATTCCACCTCCTGATTTCACTGTCTGTTACAATGAAGACAAAGATAGTCATGATCTTAGGGCCATCGCCAAATACTTATACTTCCTTGGCTTTCAATCCGAACTATTTTCCACTAAGTTGTCACCTTTGTGGAACCTTACTGATGATTTTCTCGTTCAGAAACTCGATCAATATCAAGACACAAGAAACACTTACTACCTATTACAGTTCCAAACAACGGAAGATAAGTTTACAACAATTCATAAAAGCCCTAGGTCTATCCTTAGCAAACTGATATCTATCAAATAATCTGCAGACTATCGTGACATCAACTTTGATATTATCCCTGTATAGGTGCGATTTCATGAGTTTCCCTCTTACAAAATCTCCCTCTCAGATGTTAAACTTCTAGTTGATAGATTCGAAGAATTCATTGAAGTTGATCTTCATTAGTGGAGGACGTCACTATCCCTTACATTCAATTCAAGCCGGGGATCAATATCACCAAACCACTGCCTAGTAGCATGCAAACAAATTTTGGCAACATGAACGAGAGACAATACTCGATTCAATTTGTCTATGAAAATATGTCAGTGTTCTGTTTTTGTTGTGGCCTAGTAGGTCACTCGTCAAGCGAAGCATGCCCAAAATATGTCAAACTTTCAAATTCTCTACCTCAATCCCCCTACAAACCATGTTTCTCAACAGAGCGTTATCATTCAAAAGAAGCTCGAGAATTACAGTCAGACATGAGTTGGCGGACAGCAGCTCCTACAGTCAAGGTTGGGGTACTCAAACGGCTGGTTTCAACCGCCGATAATCGGCTCCTGATTCTGGTCGATCAGCGAGTCGTATGCAAGCTAGCATGCATGCAACTAGGAGCAACCCTACGGGTCAACTCGTCCAAGCTGATCGAGAGCTGACTCTCAATGAGTTGACTCAAGGTCCACTTGTAAAAGCTGCTCCTGGTTTGTATCTCACTGAGTTTTTTATTTGTTTTTTTTATTTTTAAATTAACCTCCAGTGGGGAGGGGCAACTATGGAATTTCAGACCTTTATTACTTATCAAAAATTGACTTACAAATGCTACAAGGGTACATTACGACGTTACCCGCATTAATAAACAAAACAAAAGTAAAAAACCTGATCTTAAAACATATGCCCAAAAAAGACAAATTAAAACATCAAAAAGATTTTTGACCAAAATAAATGAGCCAAACCAGAGTGCGTGCAAATACGCCCAAGCAGCCAGCTCACGCGCCCTTTGAAGAATCACACTGAATCAGGACAACACGTTGAATCTGTTGCGCAACAACGTCCATTTATCCTCTCGCGTGTCCACCATCTCGACACTGCCTCACCATACCGCAACAGCTCATCAAGCCGCACCAACCGCAACAACTCCATGCGCAGCAACCAGTTCGCAGTCAACCCAGGCCTCAGCAAGCTCCAGGCTGCAACATCCCCCAACCCCGAAAACAGGGGACACTCTGTTTTGCAGCAGAGTGCCCTGCCAAAACCCTGTTTCAGCACCTACATCTGCCCATCATTGCTGCGTCTACTCGTCCCCGTGTCGTATGTATGTCGTATGCCAGTGGTCAAGCACTGACAAACCTGCCACTCTCCTAGGAAGATCATTCACATCGAAAGAGACAATCCTATGGTCTCGTTGTGCTCTATCTGCTAAAGCATCCGCCACCGCGTTGGCTTCTCTATAGATATGGGAGCAATCTAACGTCATTTGTTCCGCCAAACGCTTAACTTCTTTCAAAATATTCTCCAAATGCCACAGTATTTTAAAATTGCCCTTAAACCACCCACAAACAATTTTCGAATCCGTCTGAACAACCACCTGTTTAAAACCCAATGAGAGACAAAGGCGGAGGCCCTCATCTAGAGCCAAAATTTTTGCTTTATTATTGGAGCATGCACCAAAAAACATTTGTTTTCCCACAACACAAAGACCCCTAGAGTATCTAATGATCACACCTCCAGAAGCCATGTTCTTATGGGAGGACCCATCCACATTAAGAGCAACAAAATCTGGCGAAGGGGATGCCAAAAAACAATTCTACTTAGCTTTCTCAAAACTGGAATCTTTTGTATCCCCAAAGCCCGTGATGGAGCCTTATGCCAACTTAGCTGCCTCACTGAGTTAACATAGGGTCATTTTGAGACCAACTTGGGTGAGCCAACCCACTACACCACTCAGCAACCATTGTTTATGACCCAACCGCCTAGTCCACTCACCAATCAACTCACTGATCCTCTCCAGGAAGCTACTCACTTACCACAATTAAGTCTACCTTTTAATTCCCCAAACAACCAACATTCATTCGATGTTGTAACTCCTTTTACCAAAATCCCAGCAAATGGTCCCACCATTTCTCTTTTACATTCAACTCCCCACCCAATCACTAACTCACACCTTGTCCTTCTCATTACTGACCAACACAACAACATTCCTCACCCACCATCTCACCATCAATGTCATTCTTTTCCCATCACAACCTACGAACACCACCCGTACCAGACCCATCCAACCCCCATCAACCCATGCCCATTTTAGACGAGCCATCGTACACCCAGGATGCCCGTAACCCATATCTCTCTCACTCATCTCGTGACCCAACACACACTGAAGGAAATCCTCCAAGCACCCCTCAGGGTTTGACTCAGCTTCTCCTTCAAATCAATGCTCCGAGCAGTCCAATGCACCTCGCATCCTCAGTGGCTCCCCTCTCTCAGCATCCGGCAACCACAACTCAGTTGATGAATCACACTGATCTGAACCAAACTTCAGCGCCTGAGCATTTCAAATGGTCTCATTGATTCCCTCGCTTGAGAGGATGAACATGAGAAAAATCAGGTGATACACCCTCTCTCTTCGACTCTCCCGGACTTACTTGAGACATTCACCTCTGAAGCCCTAGCCAAGCTTCTATATGACTCTCTCGAAGGAACTCCGGAATCAATTCCATTTCCGAACTCTTATAAGTTCATGAGTGAACCAGAACTTCAAGTAGGTCTTCCAGTCTTGCATTTCACCCCTTCCTTCCCAGGCCTGCCTCAATGAAAAACAAATGAAACTTACCAAGGAGAAAGCAAAAGCCAAATGGGCTATGAAAACTGGAGCAAAATTAACACTTTTACCAAAGAAACTTCCAAGCTCCAGGATTGAAACTCCTACTTTTGATCATTATATCACTACAGTCAGACCAATGTTCAAGGGTAAGTGTAAAAGGGAGGGAGATTTCTCAATTGCCACTACTCAAAAGGCTTGCAACCAAGCGTTGTCATTCGCAATTCAAATGCCATTGCTCCTCCTGGACTTCCTGGTCCCAGAAACTCCCATAGATTCACAAAACATCTTTCTTCACAGCAAGCTAGCAACTCTAGTTCCTCTTCTGCATCCTCAATTCACTCCTCCAAGGCTCTTGGCCTTCCCGAAGTGGAAAAGGACACCGCCGATAAAATGTTGCCACCCCAGCCATTATTCTAGCATGGAACGCTAGGAGTGTAGGGTTCCTGGGCGCAATCCAAGATTTGAAGGCCTTCTCCCGCAAATCCAAACCACATATACTTTTTATTTCAGAGACTAAAGCTTCCTCTTTCCGAATGGATCGCATCCACCGTCGACTATGCAACAAACACGGGACCACTATACCAGTTTTTGGACGCTCAGGAGGACTAGATTTATTCTTGAAAGAAGGTATTTCTCTTGTAATTAATTCTTCATGTAAAAATTTTATTTCCTATACTTTTCATAACTACTATGTTGTTGTTGATTGGTCTATTATTTTTGTCTACGGAAAGCCAAACCCTGCTCTCAGTGTCGCTTTTTGGGGTCTTTATCACAATCAATAACCTTACAACACAACCTATCATCATAGGAAATCTTAATGTAATCCTTGACCCGGAAGATAAAATTGGAGGCCACACTACCACCTCAACTCAAACTAAACTCCTCAGAAACTTCATTCAGTCTCATAATCTGTTGGATTTCCCTATCAACGGCTCCAAATTCACTTGGAATAATAAAAGGAAAGACCGTAATGGCATCAAAGCAAAGATCGACTGTGTTCTTGTTCCCACAAAATGGATGACTCTATTTCCCTCGGCTATTGCCCATTCCACCCATACCTTTTCTTCATACCATAGAGCTATCTCCTTGCAGCTGATTTCAAACTCCTATTCTGGCCCAAAACCCTTCAGATTCTTTCAGATGTGGACTCGTGACCCTCGATGTCGGAAGTTAGTCACCTCTCCCTGGTCTTCTCGCCAACATTTGAACCCTAGTACCAATTTCCATTGGAAACCCAAAACACTTATCCACTCCCTCACTCGATGGAATAAAAGTGACTTTCATAATATTCACCAAAATATCCAGGACAACCTAGCTGCCCTTGATAAGGCTCAATCTGCCCCCCCCCCTGCGGCTATTGCCAACTCCATAAAACGGCCGGAGTAATAAATTAGGCGAGTCTTGGCTCAAAGATGGTAATAAGAACACTAAATCCTTCCACTTAGCCACACTCCTGAGGAAGAAACACAATTTGATACTCCATCTCAAGGACAGAGATAATCATTGGCACTCTTCCCCCTTTGAGGTCGACCAAGTCCTCACTGACTATTTCTCATCCATTTTTCTTTCATCTCAACCAATAGATGCGGATATTGAGGCCTTGTTTTCCCAGTGATATTGCCGTCAGATAATGCGGCTCTGCTAGCAGTTCCTGATGAAGCAGAAATCAAGAGTACCATTTTCTCTATGGGAAGCCATAAAGCCCTTGGGCTAGACGACTTTCATGTTTTCTTCTTCCAACATTATTGGGACACTGTCAAACATGATGTCATTGAAGTGATTGTAGATTTTTTTGTCTCGCCCAACTTGGATCCTAAACTTAATGAGACTTTCCTCGCTCTCATCTGCAAAGTTTCAAACACCACATCCCCAGAAAACTTCCGCCCTATAGGCCTTTATAATGTCATCTACAAAACTATATCCAAAATCTTGGCCAATAGAGTCAAACCTCTCCTCGACAACATTGTGTCCCCCAATCAAAGGGCGATCCGTTACTGACAACATAGTTTTAGCCCATGAAACCTTCTTCCAAATGAAATATAATCGTATGAATAAACAAGGTTGGATGGCCATCAAGATAGATATGGCTAAAGCTTGACAGAGTGGAGTGGTCTTTCCTTCGTATTCTCAAATAACTTGGCTTTCCTGAAGAATAGAACTAGATCATTGAACAATGCATTTCCACTGCTACCATGAGGGTCCTACTCAATGGTTCTCCCTTACTCCAACTAAACCCACCCGAGGTCTTAGACAAGGGGATCCGCTATCTCCATACATGTTTATTATAGTAGCGGAAGTTTTATCTCGGAGCTTATGACAGCAGAAATCAAAGCCCTTATTAAAGGCATTACAATAAGACTCAGGTATCCATCCATTAGTCACCTCATTTATGTTGATGACCTCATGCTTTTATGCCGAGCCACTCTCCCAAACAGTCACGTGAAATATATTCTGGCCTCATATTGCGCGGCCTCAGAACAAGCAGTCAACTATAATAAGTCATCGGTATTTTATAGTGCCAATGTCCACCAAAGGCACGCAAAAATGATCAATAGGATACTTGGGTAAAAAAATCCAAGAAGAAAGCTTCGAATTTTCAATTTCTGGTGGACAAAATTAACTCCAAATTGTCTTCATGGAAATCCAAAGTGTTCTCCCAAGCAAGTCACATGGTCATGATTAAATCTATCATCAACTCCATCCCTATCTACACAATGCAAACTTTCTTCTTCCCCAACTCCATCATCACAAAATTAACAAGATTGTAAGAAATTTTGGTGGAATGGGATAGATGAAGGTAAATCCAAACACCTCTGCTCTTGGGACCGCATTTCCCTCCCTCGTCATCTTGGATGTCTCAATTTGCCCTCTGCACGGATTAAGAACTTTGCTCTCATGGCCAATAATATTTGGCAAGCTATATCCATTCCTACGAACTCTCCGCCCATCAATTCAAACAGATCTACTACCCCAACAGAACAGTTTTCCAGCTCAACAAATCCCCTTCGTTAGC